>JAWWEW010000028.1:4118666-4242870 GCA_035583185.1 Anabacerthia variegaticeps
AGTTTTTTTTTTTTTTTTTTTTTTTTCCCTATTGCCAAAGGACAAATGTGACAGGGGAGGAATTTTGGATTTGTCACGCTGAATTCTAGAGTCTGCATTAGAAGGAAGTGCAGGCCTTGCAAGTAGCCATGCAAGAAAATTCTTAGATTGGTCTTGACAGTGACTAAGAACTTCTTTCCACACTTCCCAGAAGTTCCAATCTAAGCAGACAACTCTTAAAATGAATGTTGAAGTAGTTATTTGCTTTTTAACCTTCCAGCTCGCTGTGTCCTGTGGTCAGCTCGAGTTCTGGACACTTCTGCTTGCTTTGCAGATGCTGCTGAGCCGTGGGAGTCAGAGAACCTTGTGGGATTGCAGACTTTATGCCCTACGTTATTCAGTCCTTTCCAAAAAGGGGCTTGAGAAAACCTGGGCTGAGCTAATACAGAGTTTAAATTCCTTAGATCAAGGCAGAAGACAGACCTTTCTCTTTTGAAAGGTGGAACTCACATTTCAGCTCGGCCTTATGCTGGAGTCCAGGTGAAGAGAGTGATGGGGCTGCAACAGCTGTGCTCCTTGATGCAAACATGGCTCTTCTGAGACTTTCTAGGTGATTTTCCTGTGGTTGGCGTTGGATTAGTAAATTAACAAAGTCTTGGATTTAAAAATAGAATCGATTTAGGGATGTCAGTCCTCTTGGGATCATGATTAAAATGTGAATATTTTGTTATAATCACTGGTTTCCATAGTAACAGCAAGTTACAGACTCCTCAGATTCCTGGTCTCTCTTTTATCCCACTGTTACCTCGTTGTTGAACAGCTTTCTTCTTCAGAGCAAAACCCAATAATTCTTATTTTCCATTAGCTCTAACAGGTCCAGTAATTAGAACAGTAAATTTTGTCCAGTAAATAGAGTATGTACTTAGCTGTGCTACTGTGGTTTTACAGCAGAAGAAAAATGGTGACAGTGGCAGTTTTAGAACTGATACGAGTGTTTTCATATAATTTAAACAGCAATTATGGGAAAAGAAATAATAGTTTTGCTTCATCTTGATAAATTACATATCAGGGATGCATCTCTAGCATTTTGTCTTCAGAGACACTTATTAAAATGTTTTCTATACAAAGGACATTTGCTCCTTCATTTTGATTATAAGTTGAAGAAAAAGCAGATAGATGAAAATTGAGTATTCATGAGTGGTAATGGGAACAAAAGTGCAGGTTGAAAGATGGATGGTGTCTTTTTTTCCTTGGGAAAGGTGATTTTTTTTGTAGCATAGAGACAAGAACCCTGGATTAGAACATCTGGAATGTTTGTCTTATCCCCATTAATCTTGAAAATCTATCTTGTGACTTCTGTGGATTTATATTTCCCCCCCTTTTTTAGCACTCTGAGTCATTAGATTGTCTGCTTCATTATACACATTAGCACATCACACTCCATAAATCCAAACTTCTCTTCCCATGAATGTGGCTGTTATTTCTGGGTTTGCTGTCTGTCTGTGTGCACTCATATCCTATTTTTTCCCCCCACTTTTTTGAAGGTTGCAAACTTCTCTGTTTGCTTAGTAACAAAGAGCTAAAGCCACAGCAGTGACCTCGAGGGGGTCTGATACTTCATTCAAAGCAGGCAACCATTCAAATCATGTTTTCTTTCAACTGGATGGAAAACTTACTTTTCACACGCTCTCTTTAAAAAAAATAAATTAAAAAAAATTTAAAAATAAAAGGAAAGCAAGTGTCCCAAGTGGAATGGGAAGCTCAGGACCACGTTTCAGCACCATGAGGTGTCTCTCCAGGTCAGGTCCAAGAGGCTTTAAACTGGGCTCCAGGGGCAAGTGCTTGTATGGCTTGTGCTTGTTCTGTGAGTAAATAAATTACTTCAGTCTCCAGGACTGTCTCCAGGGCCTTTCAACAACACTATAAATTCTTATTAACCAGACAAAATCAAAACCTATTTCTAGTAGAAAAAGCAGGTCCTTTGTTTCATTTGTCTCCCCCCTCTCAAATTCTTTTAAGACAAAAAAAAAAAAAAAAAGCCAAGCAAAATTGTTGAAAATATTAAAATGTTCAAGCAGATTTTGTTCAGCTCCCTGGCTTGGTCTTCTGTAATTAACTGGGTAACACTCATGGGGTTTCTGAAGAGGGAAACAAATGCAAGCAACTTGATGTTCCAGGTATGCCCCACAAATACTACCAAGGGCTGAAGAAATGTAGTTTTCAGTGTATTTTAATTTGCTAGGATGCCTTCTTAGCATGAAGTTTATTGATTCTAAGGCAGGAAACGAAAGTCAAGTGGTTTATGCTTTATGGTTTCCCCCTCCCTAGGAAGGGGAAGAGGCCAGAGTAGGTTGGTGGCTGCCTGGTGCTGTCACTGTGTGCCATCAGTGACACCTGACAGATGCCACTGGGGCTAGGTTTTCTCTGTAACACACTTTTGGGCTCTTGTATTCTGAATTTTTAAGTTAGTGAAACTGTTTAAATAGCAAGAAATCATTCCTCAGGCTGGCCAGAAATAAAACAGTTCATGGGCTAAACTGCAAGTACTGGAATGGTAAATTCTTTTGAATATCTTGACAAACATTTCCTTCCAAAGTTTATATTTGTTGTTTTCTGGGTGTGTTACAGCTGAAGAGGTTTTAACATTTTTAACTCTGAGTCTAGAGTTTGAAATAAATCTTCAAGTCTGAGCAAGATTGTTACTCATTTCACTAATGCTACTTGGGAAAGATTTTGCAAGGAGTAGTTATGATCCCACAATGGAGGTTGGATGACCTGAGAGCTCCTTGTTACCTTTCTCTTTTGTCCTGTTCTGTCCCTAACAAAGTTATCTTCTCACCAAGCATCTTTCGTAATTCTCAGGCAATGTGGAGGCTTCCTGGTGTAAAAGTAAATTAGCCCCAAAAATTAAGGAGTTCTTTCTATGCCGTGGGAAATTACCACACTTTTAAACTGACAGCAGCTAAATATTCACTTTGTAGGAATAAAAAACCCCAAAACAAAACACAAACCCACAAAAATTAGTCTTTGCTATAGAAAAATGCTTGTCTTTAGCAATGCAAAGGTAAACATCAGCTCTGGCAGAGAAAATGGGCTCCTTTGGAGGGTCTTTCAGGGTGCAATGTATAGAACATGGTCTGAAATGGTGTTCAATGCATGGCTGGTCTGTTTTGTGTCAGCTGCCCTGTGGTTGTGACAGTATTCAAGTGCCTGTCACATCCTCAGCACTGGAAACAGGACTGAAAGCTAAACCTGATATTCAGAGGGTGATTGCTCATTTGAACTGGAGAAGAAATGGTTTATGGGTTTGTTCAATAAATGAAGGAGGCAACAGGCTCTTCACTCCTCATGTTACCTGCCTTGAGCTGCTCCGAGGCTGGAGAGCTCTCTGCATTGCTGGGATGGAAGCAGGAACGGCGACTTTTGGAATTACAGAGACACTGACCTGATACTCTTGGCCATCCAGGCAGTCTTAGTTTCTTCTTCATTGGATTTTTCTTTCAGATCTTTCTGGGGACCTCTGCTTGGACCTGATTTAAATAATTTTTGTTCAGACAGTGTTCTGTGTTTATAGCAATAATGCAAAGCACAGTGCAGAGTGTAAATACTAACTCAGGAAGGGAAGGAAAAGGCTGTGGCAACAGTGCAAGGCAGGCAGAGAATAAATATTTTCTTGGTGCAAAACCCAAAAATTCGATTTAGGGAGGAAAGCTAAGTGAACACAAATAGCATGTAACAGTGTAGCTGCTGTAGCTGCTACATTATTTCTGCAGTGTACATACAGTGAACCTGTGCTCTCTGAGAACTGCCTTCAATATTCCAGTTGTGACTCTGTATGTTGCTCACAAGTATAAAAAAGGTGCTTCTGGTTGCTTTTAATGTGGGGGAAAAACATCCATTTGTTCCATACCTTTACAACTACAGGAGTCAGTAAACTTCCCTGAAATAACACAGCTGAAAAACTTGATATCAAGTTTCCCAGTGTGGTTCACCTTCAAGTATATAACATATAAATTATAACCAAAGTGGTACTTTTCAGCAGGTTTGGAGGATGTGATATCTGTGTGCTACAGGAAAAGCTGTAACGTGTCCATCTCTGCCACTCAGACTTCTCCATGCTGATCTATTAGAAACTATAGTTGCTGCAAAAGTTATGAAAACATTCCCTAATATTTTACAGACTCGACTTTTTTTGCCTTTTTGCAACAGACTGGGTGGTGAAAGTGTCAGGTTCCGTTTGAATGATGGCACCCTGCACCCAGCTCTGCTATGCTGTGAAATGGAAAGGTGTGGCCACTGGCTCGTGGAAGAAAGAAGTGTGGGTGTATCAGGCCAGAGCTGGGCCTCCTTCTCCGGGTACTGATGTCCCCAGGGGTGCTGAGGGTGAGCTCCTGGCCTTGCTGGGGAGGCACGGGGTGCCATCCTGCTGGCAGAAAACAAATGAACCAGCAAGGTAACGTGGATTTTGATGGTTTCATAAGGCCATTTCTGGCTCGATCTGTATCAAACG
Source organism: Anabacerthia variegaticeps (assembly GCA_035583185.1). Taxonomy (NCBI): domain Eukaryota; kingdom Metazoa; phylum Chordata; class Aves; order Passeriformes; family Furnariidae; genus Anabacerthia; species Anabacerthia variegaticeps. Next base: position 4,123,156 of record JAWWEW010000028.1, read on the forward strand.
TTGATTACGAGCTTTGGTTGGTGGGATAAATGTCTCCTGAGGGGTGAGGTGAGGACAGGTTGGTAGTTTTCTCTACCAGATATATGAATCTCATTTACTTATTTGAAAGAGGTTTCTTCTCTTTGGCACAGCAATCCAATTCATTATCTGTGAAATTCCACATAGTGTCAGTATTTTTAGGCACTGTAGGTAGATAACCATTGTGTTTTGTTCACAGTGAGATTTCTACTGGCAAAAAATTATATTTATTATGAATCAGAAAATAGCTATATAATAATTAGGAATAGTTAAGTCTTCTAGTTACAGAAGCAAACCCAAAATATATTAGAATCCTGTTTTTAACTCTGCCAGGGATCAAGACAGTTTGTGACAGCTTGCTTTGGTTTTTTAACTCCTGTGACAGAGAATACATGTGGAATACCTTTCTTAACCACAATCAAGATGTGGTAAAATTCTTACTTTGAGAGTTAGAAAAAGAGGTGTTCGCTTTACACACGTATTCTTAGGCTGAAATTCTTACTGTGAATCTCTGTGTAAAGATGTTCATCCAAATTACACTGTGCCTGATGACAAATACTAAACAACTTATAAATTTGTCCTGAGAACCTAATTTTAAAGGAGATGTTCCCATTTTTGACTACGGAGTCATTCACAGGCTCCAGCCAGAATGATGTATGGATTCAATTTTTAATATTTGAAGCACTCAATGAAATGCTTTCAACATTTCACAGAGTCACTGTCAAAACATTCCATTATTTATGGAATGCAATTGGTTCTTTTTCTTTTTCCATTTGATAAACTGGGCATATAGAAAGAAATGTAACAACTAGTATATTGTCAGGGCAGATATGAACCTTTGCTACAGTGGAACCGCTGGGTGTTGAGAATGAGAGAGTCCAGCAGTGGGAGATCATGAGCTCTGAAGAATTTGCCAGTTGAAAACTGTGAATATTGGTTTCCATTTTGGTTAAATCACAAGGCAGAATACTCCTTAGAATACTTACTTAGGCAGAGTAAGAGCTTAAAAATGCATTGGTTTATGGCTTTTGGGTTTTGTCATGTTTAATCCACACCCAGAGTGCCAGTAGTGGCTGTGAGAAATGAGCCTGTCCTGATTTCAGTCCCAGCTGGGAACTTTGGGTTTTGCATGTGCTGGTTGTCCTCAGCAACCTGCAGTGCTGGCTTTAATGAGCCTTCCTCCCAGTTTGTGACTGGGGAGGAGTCATCTCAGGGCATCTCAGGGCTGTTCCTTCCCAAAACAGCTCCTGGAGGCTGGTGCTGCTCCAGGAATAGGCTGCTCCATCCCAGCAGGTGGGACTGGGCTGCTTTAACCTGCTTTCTTCAGCATTTGCGTGTGAGGAAGAGTTGGTGAGACAGCTGGGGTTGACACCTGCTGTCCCCACTGCTGCCACTCACTCACTGTGGAAGCACCAAAGGGCACCAGGACATTAAAACTCGTTTTAAGGGACACCAATTGATGGGCTGGATGTTTCAAGCAGCTGGAAACAGGGTGAGTGGAGTGGGCCCAGCTGTGGCTCCTCCTGGGCTCAGTCAGTGATCAGCAGAGGGCACCAGATCAACACAGCTCAGCTGCCACCTGTGGTGGGGCGGGCACAGGTTGGTCTGGCTGCCCTCTCCCAGTCACAGCACCCCTCTTGGCCTCAGCAGAGAGGCAGGTTCAGTGTACGTGCTTTCCTTTAAGCCTTTTGGATTGTAAATGTTGTTTCCACCCTATGGCACATTGTTAAAAAGGAAAATTCCAGGTGGGTAACCTGCTCCACTATCGCCTTTCCAAAGGCTGTGGCTATGTACTCACAGCATCTGGAAGCTCACATGATCTGTAACTGCAGAGAGATGAAGATTATTCAGTTACGATTTAAATTCTAAAACCAAGACAAAACCACTTTTTTAATGAACAAAGGTCAAAACAGCCCAACATCTCCAACAGGAGATGACTCTGTGGAGAGTAAGGGTGGTATTAGTTTCACGTTGCCAGAGTTGCTGCATTAGGAAAGGTGTCAGAAAATAAATGAAAAAAATTTTTCCTGAAAGTCCCACCAGCTCCTGGATTGTTTTTCCGTAAGAGTTGCAAAGAAATTTAAGTTAATCAACATTAACACCTGAAAGAAGAAGTAAAAAACGTGGATGAAAACAAATGGTTTGGTTGGGACAATAAGTCCCAAGCAGTGAAATGCTACTGAGTAGGTTTCATTGGAAGGAACCAGCCCTGCAGTGTCCCATGCCCTCCTCCCCTCTCCCAGGACAGCAGAATGTCCTCAGCTCCTGCTCACAATTCCTAAAGACCATGACAGTGTTTAAGTGACAGAAAGGACTATTTTAATGGGACAAAATGTTGGAGCTTTTCTAGTGCAGGAAAGGAAAGGAAGAGTAGGTGAAGCTACAGACAGAACTGGGTTTCCCAAGCTCTGCAAGTTCACTTTAATGTTTTTACCAGAGTGCATCACCCCACATAATTTCTCCAGCTTGTTATAGCTGTGCTAATGATGTTCTCATTTCTTCTATAATCTGTTGCAGTCCTACACATAAGATTCAGTGATGACTTTGCAGAAAACACAGAATATGATGTTGGCAGGAATTCCCTTCCCTGGAGGTACAAGACATTCGAGTTAGGTGAGGAGGGCAGAGTTTGCAGTTTTTCCTGGCAGTGGTTCAGTGCAGTTCTGTATTTATTGGGACTCCAAAAAAGCCTTTTATTTAGTCTTAGCATGAAATGCCTCTCTTTTGGAGTTGGTGAAAGCTGAGAGCATTTTGTATCCTCAGAGATTTTACATTTTTTACTAGTGTATGTCAATGTAGCAGAAAATTTTGATTAATAATTCCTGTGGCATGGGGAATACAGGGCCTGAGAGCTGTGCAGCTTATTCAGGGAGAGCAAGATTGGGGTATCAGTTGCTAGTCTGGCTACTGCTACAGGACTAGAGCAATCTAATTTACTTTTTCTGGGAATGATATGAAAAGGAAGAAATCATTTTATAGTCCAGACATGTGAGGGTGTTATTGTGATATGTTGTCATGGAAATATTTTAAGAGACCAGACTTAGTTAATAACATGTAATATTGTAGATAATGCATTAGTTAAATCAATGAGTTATACAGGTCAGTGAACTGAAACTGGTGTTAGAGGGAACTGATCAGAAAATGAATAATTTAAGCTGTAGTGTATGTGCTTTGTAAAGTTGAATATAGGCAGAAGAGATGGATAAATATGGTCTGATGGCTAGAAGGAAATGGAGAGACACAGATTACTTGTGTAATTCATCCAGCTGTCAGAGTAAATAAGAAAATCTGTTTTGAGTCCTAGCTCAGCTGCCTTTGCAGTGTGCTGTATCTCTAGAGCTTCTAGATTATCGTAAACCAACTTTTCTATACTGCTTCAAATGGGAACAAGCCAGTGACCGAAATATGGAAAGTGTTTAAGGAGCCAGTACTTCATCTCCTCCACCCCCATTATAGAATGGCTAAAAATGACTCCTTGCCCACCTACAGCAGCCAGCCCAGAGAAATGAAACAATGATTAAAGTAGCTGGGGGACCACAATATCCTTCAGGCTCCATCCTCAGACATCAGCAGGGCACATGGAGCAGCTCAGGTGCTAAGTGTTACTCTTCAAAAGGGTTCTGTGGAGCAGCTAGAGAGTGTTAAGTCTTGCAGACTTTTTTTATTAACTCCTTGTTTAGGTAAGCAGGGAGGTATTTTCTGCTGTAGCCTGCACACCACCTCTGAATACCAGAAATCAAATAAAACCCCCTATTTCCTGCCTTCCCAAAGGAACTGCATTACCTATAAACCTTGTTTACCTTTGGGTCATGATTAACATTTCCCCAGAAGAAAGGGTTTTGGATAACCTGAAAAGGAAATGCAACACGGTGATGTGTGAGCTTATAGAATCAATGTGACAAGAATAAACAAGGAAGAAGTATTTCTGCGACTTCTGACTTTTGTTTGCCATTTAACTAGTAGTGGATGGGATGAGAAAATATTCATGCTGTGATTTTCAGTGGGGAATAATAATAACAGTCAGGTTTGTGCACATTTCCAGTGCATTTTTATTTTGTTTGCTAACCCACATCCTTGTGCATGTGCCAGCAGAGAACATCTATGTAAAAGTCAGCTGTTTTTTTATAAATACCACAGCACCCAACCTATATGTTTCCTACAGGATTTTCCACCAATTGCCTCTCCCTGAGTGTGAGTTTTGTGTCCTCTCAGAGTAGTCAGCACTACAGAGATTTCACTTGTGGTGCTAATGTGGAAGGAGCAATAAAGTCAGTGGGTGAGGTGGAGAAAAACCTGTGTTTGTCCCAACAGAGCATTGTGTAGTTCAGGTGTGTGTGTGTTGTAGACTGGAGGAGAAGGCACCTCCACCTCAGCCTTGCTCCATGCCATGCTGCAGCACCTCAGGCCACTGCTGCCTGTGTGTTTGGGGGTTTATGAAGGTCTCCCTCTCCCTTTGTTCAGCTGCTGCTCGTTCTCTCAGGAATACTTGGCATTAAAACAAACCCTCCCCAGGACAGTTCAGCTTCACTCAGTTTGGTACAGTCTTCTTTGGCATCTTCTTTCTCTCTTATGAGCATTAAGATCTTTATAGACCTGAACTCTCGAAACCAGCTGTGTTATGTCCCTGTAACCTCAGTGTTAGGTTAAAGATGTGATGCAAAATGGAGTGGGGTGTGTTTTGTTTAGGATGCCACCAATGGGTATTTACTAAGTGCCCCCCATTTAGGGAGCTGAGATTAATCCTGCCTCTCTGTACTGAATTCCAGTGACTGCTTAGAAAGAAATCACCTTGACAGCCCATAAATTTCCATGAATAGTTTAGGATCCATTCTTGTTTATGGCTTCCTAATAAACAGTGAAAAATCAACCAGCATTTCAATTCCAAGGGTAAAATATATGAGTAGTGAAAAAGTCTTTGCTAAAGGCAAACATATTAAGTTTTGCCAACAAGCTTGTGCAAATGGCATTAATTATTGAGAGCACAACTTGTGTGTCATGTAGTATGTATGAAATTGAAACCAATAGAGAAGACATTTAATTTTATATGATATCAACACCGTGGTTTAGACCTATTGGCCAGGTTAGGTGTTCTTCAACAGTAGCATTTTTACCTTTTGTTCTGTTACAGCCAGGCCATAGACAATGAAAAAAGCAAATAAATATATAAAAAACACAAGCCAGCACAGACTGACAGGGGGATGGTGTGGTTTTCCTCATAACCAGGTGCCAGAAAATCAAAGAGTCTCACATGTAATTGAACACTGTGCTCATATTTTTAATTTAGACTCTAGAAACTTGGTGCAGGTGTCACTTTGCAGTAGTATGTTCTGTAAGCAGAAAGACAAGTTGTTCTGTTGAATGTATTTCTGTTATTTGTGGTTGGTGGGCATTTGGATAATGTAAAAATATCCCATGTAAACTGATAGGCTGGTGGTATCAGCACATCACTGCTTGGAATTGCACGTTGACAGACAAGCAGATCAGTTTCTGCATGTGCTTTTGGAAAGGTTTAAGGAATTTGAAAGTTAGTGGAAACAGCATCTGTCAGCTATTACTGTAGTGTTGCTCTTCCTTGTTTAGCAACTTGTCAACCACTAAATTGACAGAAAATCAGGCAAATGTATTTTTGTGTACAAGTGGTGGAGGCCCATTTGTGTCTGTTCTTGGCAGTGACATTGTAGGTTCATGTAAAAAATCTCAGCAAGCTATTACTTCACTGGAAGACATTGAGTTAGGACAATTGAAAATACTTGCTTACTGCTACAATAAATATTTAATAACTCTTCTGTAAATAAGAACCAGTTGGAAAACAGAATTTAGTAGCAAGATACTTCAGCTTTCTCTGAAGTGAGCTAAGTGCTCCTTTTAGCAGTTCAGCCTTTACAGATGTCAGCTGAGGAGAACAAACATCTTCATAATTTATTTATCACAAGTGGAAGCTGATTTGCTTCTTGTTTATGTAGATGCTACTTTCATTTCACTGTGTCCATCATGTCCTCTTCAAAGAAAATAAGCTGAGATTCTAAAATAGCTTTTTTTTTTTTTAAGGATGCTTTTCTTCCCTCAAGGTGCATCTTATGTAAGAGAATCTAATGAAGGAAGGACACTGTCCATCTGCAAAGCTTTCCAAGGAAATGCTCTTTTTTTGTTAATTTGGATAACTTCATGTTAAAGTTGCCATAAATGCAGTAGGAAGTTTTTCTGTTTCTATATGCGTGTCCTTGAGGGGTTTCAAAGCCCCAGTTTTCGAGCTGGAAGTTTGCAAGGGTTCTATTCAGACCTATTGAAGAAGAGGAGCTTGGCCCCAATCTTCTGTATTGACTATTTTACTGCACCTTCAAAAACCTTTTTCACTGTGAGCAAAAAGTATTTTGAAATTCTGGGATTTTAAGACTGAGTGGAGATATCAGGTTTGTAGGAAAGATCTGTTAAATATGAAAGAAATGAGGGGAGGACAAGCCCCAAACTCTTCCATACTCCCTTGTTCCCTCCTAAGATCCTGAGCTGATACTGCAGGGAGATTTTTCTTCGGAGTGGAATGTTTACTTGAGGAAGATGGTGTTGAAGAATAAAATCCCCCCCTTTATTTTAGCTCTAACGTTCTTAGGATTACTTAGCTGCTGGCTTGTACTGTGCACTGTTTGAAAAGAAGCAGAAATTGCAAGATAAGATCAAGTGCTCACCTGGGGAGACTTAGAGAAGTTTCATATTCGAAGCACATGTTCAACCGCTAGTCAGGAATGGAGAGCATTAAATCCTTACATCTGGCACAGAGCTGCTTGCTTTTATGTTGGTTTCTTTTCTTGTTTTATTGTTTAAAAGGATAATAAAACCTCACAATAATATCTCATAATCAGTATAGCATATCTCCAGGCACCTTTCGCATGGTGGGTTTGCCAAGAAGAACATAAGTCGTGGTTTGTTTTGCCTACAGAAACGTCGAGGGTTTGCATCTGGATCCCTTTGGAAATAAATTTATGATTTGTACCAGCACAGAGAAAGGGAAGAGGAGAATATTCCATGCTGGATGGATATATGGGGATTCATTTTGGCTGGGTGGTAAACAGAATTAATTATCCAAGCCAATGATACACCTTTGGCACGGCTCCAGCTGCTGCCATAGATGTTTCAAAGCCAAGGTTCCAGCTCCTTTAATTTGGCTTTGGTATAGTTCTGTGGTCAGTTCAGAGGAAACTGAATATGTTACAGAGAATAAGCCCCAAACCCACCTTAAAATGAACAGTAATGCCAACTCTTAGGGTTTTAGTGTATTTTAAAGCAAATTGCAGCTGTACTTCGCCCATCCTGATTTCCACTGCTTGTTTTTAGGGTTGTAGGGAAGAGCAAGGAAGAGCTGAAAAGGGGATAATCATGAGAGCTTTCTCTTCAGAATTCTTTCTGAATACTCTGCTTTGTTCCCACTAATTCCCTTTCATTCTCGCCCCTAATTAAGTGCCATGTTGATGTCAGAGGCTGTTGGTTTGAGGTGGTTGTTTCTCCCTGTGCCTTGTGTGCCACTGCAGGTGTGCCCAGTTTGCCCCGCCTCCCTGCGCCCCTGCTGTGGCTGCTGCAGAGCACAGGTGCTTCTGCACAGACTCACCCTGCCCTTCTCCTGCTGTGCTTTCTGCTCCACACTCTTTTCACCCGTTCCAATTCCTTCATAATTTCTGAAAGCAACTGCTTCCTTTGGATTCCGAGGGAATCAATATTCATTCACCTTTGGAAAGTGCTTCCAGCTGGGGATTGGAGGGTGTTTTCTTCCCTCCGGTGACGTTAGGATGGCTGAGGTGAGTCTTTCCTACAGATACCCTTTAATCCTCCCTTTAGTGTGGTGTAGCTACTTTTAGCTCTCTGAGGAAGTTCTTCTGAAGGCGTCAGTCAGAACATTATCCCAGGAATGTCTAGATGGTGTTTCCAGGAGAGGGAAAGCCGTGCTTTGAGCAGTGATATTTGGGCTGTCACACTCTACATGTTCTGATATCCTTCTTTACTGGAGCCAGAAACTGGACAGTGATTATATGACTTGTGCGTCCCCTTTGTCCTGCATTTTTTAGGCCTCTTCAGTATTTGGCCAATGTAAGTGATTTTGTGATTTGTTTTTTCCAGACTTACAGCTTGTCTCTGATGTTTGGGTCTGACCACCTAGAATAGCTGTGCACTGTTTCATTTTCCTTTAATACATACTAAACTTGTCTCTAAATTGTTGTTTTTTACTCTTTTCTTGTGGATAAACTATCTGAAAACATTCTGTGAATAGGCTGCTGTTCCAAACAGAGTTCTGATTACTAAGCAGTTGCTTTTTTGCCATCAGCAAATGATCATTCACTTACTAATGTAATGAACCATCTTAAGAGAGTTTGTCTTGTTTGTCTCCTGTTAGTGTTGGTTATTATCATTTGTCTGATTCAGTCTCTTAACTCCATGCAAATTGTTCCCATCAAATTATATTTTTAAACCATGACAATGCTAAATGCAGTTAATTGTTTATGGAATGTTCTGTAACCTAGTGATACTAACAATTTGGATCCATCAGGTGGCTCTAACTAAAGCATACAGATAAATTACTGCCTCACTGTATTTCAAAAGTCATTAGTGTTGCTTTGAAAAGTGCCAGTCTTGGCTAAAGATGTCAGCAAATTTAAGGGGAAGACAGGAAAAAAAAATCCATTTTGAACCCTTGGTTTAATTTAAAACTTAATGCTGAAAAGTGTACAATTGAAGTTTTATTTTCCTTCTGTTACACCCACTGATGACTGTCATGAGAGCAATAGGCTAGACATGGGATTAAAATTGTGTTAGTTAAGTAATTTACTAACTACCATACTGCAGTTCCGCTCCTTCTTTAGACTGCTGGCTTGAACTAGAGACTTGAGAATTCTTACACCTTTAAGACATTTTACTAAACAAATATTAATTGAATATTGAGAGTTACAGAATGGAAACTACAGCCCATGCACTACTTCCAGTATTTCAAGGGCTGAATTGGATATAAAATGCACAGAAACACAGAAATTGAATCAAAAAGGCATACTTCCCCTCTAAATCTTTTTCTGTGGACAAGCAGTTTCATCAAACATGCTCTCAATGTGAATGGCAAGGTGTGAAAGTGTCTTGCAACAACCCTTTAATGTGCCCTGGGAAGTTATGATGCTGCCTATAAATACTGCATGTTTCTCAGGCAAAATAAATCCAAAATGAACTCCAGACAGCCCATTAAGGAAATCAAGCTTTGGTTTAATTCCATTGCATCCCACCATTGTGGCAAGACACATTTGGAACTGGAACCGATTGAAACATTATAGACCCACTACGCTGACAGTGAAATCGGGTCATTTTTCTGTAGATGCTCAGATAGATCAGCTCACACTGAGTTGCCAGCAGGACCCTGTGGGGGATGTTCCATCTTAACCAGCCTTTCCTAGATCCTGATCCTGCATGCTCCTCTGGTATTGCACCTCAGAAACTCATGGTTATGGAGCTTTGTCTGTGCCTAAATAGTATTTAGTTTTAATTTAATTTAGTTTTAACCAGGACAATCCTGTTGCCCTTTCTGTGGTGTGGTTCCCCCCCAATGGCTGGAGAAGCACATTTGCTGCAGTTTGTCTTTGTTACACATCTCTGCTCGTGCCTCAAGTGCTTGTTTTATGAGGAGTAGGTCAGGCTTTGCAAGGGCTCGTGTCAGCCACCCTCATCTCACATTTGGGGAGTGCCCGTGCACAGCTGGCAGAAGGTTTCATTCAGCACAAGGATGTCTGATAGAATTAAGTTTTTTAGCTTTGATTCTATTGCCTGACGTGACTTCCTCACCTAAATCTCAAATTTGCTGGACCAAATAAGTAAATAAATGCGATTATTTTTAAAACACGAGGTTGATATTTTTCAAATCAATTCTGCTCACATTGAAAATATGGGAGGAAAACAATTTGGAGATGCCTTTTGTATCTTCTAAGTACTGTATTTACCGATGCCCCACTTGTTTTCCTTATGATTTGTAATTTAGGATCAGTGAGTGTAAGAAGAGTTTGCGAAGAGGTAGAAGCCTCATTTTTATACCACAACGTATATTTGTCTTCTCAACCTCATCAGTAACAAGGGAACTGCTCTCCTGATATTGGAGGAGCTTATATTTGGGAGTTCAAAGCCTGGCCTCTGTGTCTGTGACTTGAGCAAGGAAAGGGAAAATATTTTGTTGCTGACAATTTATTTTATTTACTTATAAAGAAGTTTTGAAGAGAAATCAAGCAGATTTTAGGCTGTGTCCTTTAGAGACTGAGATCAGCTGGCTCAGGAAGAGCATCCAGGGTCATTACCTGCTGTTCCAGCCAAAGCATCATGTGTGTCTTGTGTGTCACAGGTAATAATACCTGCAGTTTTGGGGTTCAATCCCAAGCCTTCCTTTCTCCTTCTGTGAAACTGTCTGTTAAAAGGAGAACCTTTATGTGTGCTATTTATCTTTCTTATGTGTTTAGGAACTTGGTATTTCTCATTTCAAAACATGAAACCGCCTCATCTTACAAAGCTCAGCTGAAGAACAGAAATTTCTTTGAGCTGGTGTTTTTATTTTGCTGTTAGAGGCTTTTTGATGGCCAGAGTATGTATTTTAGTCCATTTTCTAGGACTACTCCAAGTAGAAGGCCCTGGGGTGTGTTTTATTTGTCAGGTATGACCAACCAAAGCAAGGGTTAAACAGAGTCCTCCAAAAACCTCAGGTTATGTAAAACCACATGCCAAGTTTCTAAAGTGAAAGGCATGTGAGAAAACAGGTCATAAATCACTGTGTCTGTGGGAGATGAAGTCTCCACTATTTATTATTTACACACCATTTTGATTTGCCCATAAGGAAGCTCCTTGTGGGGATAAATCCTGTACCTCTAGTGATAACATCCAGCATCCAGCAGTGGGGCACGGCTAAGGCAGAAAACATCCCCTTCCTGTGTTTCCAGAGATGAAGGTGAGCATTTGTCTCACAATAATTTCTTTTTTTTTTGTGGGAAACTGTATATAAACCACTGGAGAAAAAAACCTGAAGGCAAAGAGAGGTTGTTAATGTATCTCAAGGAAACACACATATTTCTTTTCCTCATGTGTTCCTGAGCAGCAAGGAATAGCAAAGAGTTTGGGTTTTTTTTTAAAAGAGCTTTTGAAAAAAAAAAAAAAGGGTTTAGATGTCTTTTCATATGCATCTCTATAAAAACATGTATCTTTTTTGGGGGGTATGTGTATCTACGTGGATCTCAGTATATTTATAGCCCTGGCTGGAGCCAAACACATGAAAGCAGACGTGAGTTCCCCTCCGTAGCTCTAGACCCACACATGCTTTCCTGCTCCTCCAAATCCTCTGAGAAGAGGCTGCCAGATGGAGCAAAGTGACTCCACACACACACCCCCATCCAAATATGTGAAAAATGCAGGTTTGATACGAATCTAAGAGTTTCTGAGTGGTCTGAGGATGTTTTGAAGCTCGTCTTGAGATCACCTGTTTGCTTTTTATTTGTCGTAGGTATCACTTCTTTCATTGCAAGCTGCTGGCCCTGCAGCTCTGCTCACTGGGCTGGTTAGTTCTCTTAGTCCTCTCCTGTGCTCAGCCTCTCTGGCTAGGAGAAATAAATTGCTCTTCAGGATCAAAACAGTCACTGAAGAAAAGGCCATTATTTTGGGACAGAATAGAGTGTGTGCCTGCAGAGCTTGTTCAGCAGTTGGGAAAGAGGGGTGTGTTCCCGACACACCTGGGTCTCCTGCAGAAGTGACATAGGGGGGGATGAGATTTCGTGACCTTTTTTACATTATAGTGACTCTTCTGAGATGCACTAGCTGGGGGATTTTTCTGTGTTTTACTCCCATTTTGGCTAAAACTTTTCCATTATCAAGTGAGTTTCTACCTAGAAGGACACATTCTGCTGTATCACATGAGAGTAGTTTATACATTCTAAACAATTGCAGTTCAGTTTCAAGTAAAACATTCATCTGTCTTTTCTCTTTATTAAAGAAAGGTTTGAAATATCAGTGTGAAAAGTTTAGGCTTTTTGTTTGTTTGTTTGTTGGTGTTTTGTTTGGTCCCTTCTTCTCTCTGTAAAAGCTGGTGTGCTCCCTGGGGACAGCAGCATGCTGAACCACTATGAACCAGTAGTCTGACAGCCTGGGTTTTATCCCTGGTCTGTTCTTTACTGGTTTTCTCCTCAATAACTCACTTTATCTCTCTGTGTTCCTATTCATCTCATGTACAAAGTGGGAATAAAACTGTGGCTTCCATGGAAATAAAGTAGAAATTTCCTTCTGCAAATCAACGAGTAAAATGTATGTGTTAGTGAACCAAGTTGCATTCCCTGGGTTTTTTTCTCTCTAAATAATTTGTCTTGAGAATTTTCTTCTCACCTTGGATGGGATGCCTGTGGAAGTATCAGGTATCTTGTCAAAATAGTAAAAATTTTTGCCTGAGCTAAAGGTATTTGGTAAATTGCAGAGACAAAAAAAGGCTTTAAAAGTTTTCTCAGAGATGTGTGACTTTTAGCAGGAAGAAAGGGGAGAATTTGAGTCTCTGACCACCTTCATGGAGGTAATTTTCGTGCATGATTTTTGTCAGCAAACCCTCCCCATCCACATATCACCTAATTTTGCATCCCAGAGGCACGAATGGCTTTTTTTTTTTTTGAATAAGCTTTTCCAAAACCATGATACAGAAAGGTTGGTGTCAGAGATTCAGGCTCTGCCATTCCAAATACATCTCTGTGTCGTCCAGCCCCCTCCTGCATGAGGATTCTGGGCCTGTGGCAGAGATGGATGTGCAGGCAGAGTTGCTGCAGCGGGCAGAGGAGCAGCAGACAGGATGAACAGCTCCTGAGGGTGTGCAAGCCCCGGGAAGACAAAGAAGATAGCGCTGCAGCTCCCAGGGCAGAGGCATCATTTCTCAGCATGATTAAGTGCTTCCATGGAGCTGCAGCAGCCCCAACAGCACTTACAGCTGCTCACTTCAAGCTGTTGTAGAATGCCTTTGCCAGATTTTCCAGTGTTTCAGTGACCATGTGTGTGTTTATGTTGGAGAAAGGAGTTTGCTTTAATGTCATCCCTTCCGAGACACGCTGGGTAATAAACAGCTCCGGATCGCGCCTTGCATTTGTTCATCAGGAGTGAGCTCAAAACATTGTGCTGAATTTCAGGCTAGCAATAGAGAATGCACCTGGGCCTGGGATAAAAGATGTGCATCGCAGTGCAGGATTAGTGTGTGAGGCTCAGGCCCCCCGAGTTTGTTGTTTTCTCAGGTTTAGCTCTTTTGATTCTGTCACTGGAGTGATTAGAGTTGAGCGGAGCTTCATGAGTCCAGGTTGGGGAATGTGAGGAATTGGTGCCATGTGTTTCCCATTGTGGGACCCTCTATGATATCATCCTCAGAGAACATGCTCAATATGCCTTCCAGACCTGGCATGCTATTTGTGTTGCAGGATTGGTTTGGAGTGTGTCAGGACAATATTCATATTCCCCTTGGTGCATAAATATTAAAATATTTAAAGCATTTAATCTGTAAGAGGAAAGAAAAGAAAGAGAGAGAATCTTTATATTCCTGCTGAAAATGTGTACATATCTCATTTAACATCTTGACCTCGTTTTGTGGGGACTCTAAGAAACTCCCTCTTCAGTGCAGCACTAATTCTCACCTATCCATCCTTAGGTGCTCTCAGAAAAAACCTGTATTTTTGGTCCCAGTTGCTAGAAATAAAGTCCTCCTCCTGTCAGCATATGGATAACAGCTGTCATTACCACTAGCCAGTTATATTGTCTGCTGTTCCAGTCCTTTATCTGTCCAACTGCAGACACTAATTCAGAAAATCAGAATAAATAATCAAGGCAATGGGCAACTGAGGCCAAGTGATTTTATTTACAACACCTGTTGCCTTTTGGAGGGTTGGCACAGTCAGTCTGAGCCACAGGGCTCTCTGTGTTTCTGCAAATGTGTCCTTGGAGGTTTTGGGGTAACTCTGGGCTTTTATTTTCGTTGAAAGATTGAAAAAAACCAAACAGCACTGCTTGCCTTCTGCAAAGGAACAGGCAAGAAGTTTGCAGTGGGTTTTACAGGGAGACACAGTGATTGCACTGGGCCTTAGTGCTGCTGTTGCCCAGCCCTGGGGACATCACACACCTCAGAGACAAAGCTGTCCTAAGTGTCCTCCTCCTCTTTATTCTTTTTCTTAATTTATCCAGTTGTGTGCTTGCTGCAATTTAAGTACCCCTGGATTTTGGAAATGTAGTGAAAGCCTGTCTTTCTATTTCCTCAGATGTTTCCAAATTTTAACTTTTTTTTTTTTCCCTTTTCATAATTTCTGCCTTCTGAAGCCACATCAGTTTAAGCTGGGATGGTTTTTGATGTTTCAAGCTAAGGAGAGCTTGCCTGTCAGTATTTGAAGACCAGTCTGGGCTGACTTTTGTCACTTACGTTTTGAGCCACCTGGTTTTGGGGTTTTTGAGATTGTCTTAACCCAGAGCAGCTCAACACATGCTGTGCTTCCTTAGGTGTCATCTTGGAAAGAAATGTGAGGTTTTTAGGGCACACCTCAGTTTGTTATCATCAGATGAACTGACACAGGCACTTCATGGGCTCAGACAAATTATCTTGTTTTCCTGACTCTGCTGGTTGGTTTAATGAGCAACATTTTTTCTGTCCAGAAACCCTTGTCTCTAAACTGTGACAGAAGTTACATCTTTGTTTAGTCAGAATTTGCATCTGGCTCGTGTGTTGAGATTTAGAAAGGTGGAAAGAGGACTCAAGTGTCTAATGTCTGGAGGCATTTAGGCTGGCAGGGACCTCTGCAGGTCATGGAGTCCAATGCCCCTCTAAAGCACAGTCAATTGGAGCAATTTTTAAAAAAATAATTCTATCTCCCTTGGGTCATGGGAAACCCAGAGACGTGATGCCTGAAAAATGGGATGTGTTTCTTGCAAATGTGTGTAGATACATAGAGATATATGTTACATACATACAATATACATGGTTTTAGCATCCAGTTCCAGTGTGGTTCGGCTGCCTTTGTCAACAGAGGTTGAAAATGATGCACTTGAGTTCCAATGTTGGTGATTTTACCTGCTGTTTAAGAAATAATTCATTACCTTTGTGAGGACAGGTTGGTCTCTATGTTTACAGATGGGTAAGTACAGGACAGGGAAGAGAAATGAAAACACAGCCTCTTGCTCAGCTATATGCATATATCTGTCTTAATTTGGAATAATTACTTTCTTGGATAGCTCATTTCTGTGTGTAAACAAAATGTATTAAAGAGTTAGAGAAGATAAAAGACATTTTGGATCAAAAGGCAGTTATCAAAACTACACAGAACCACCTTTTCTGCCCTGGAAGTTTTTGAGGCTCTGTGAAATAGCTATTCATGCAGGGCTTCTGCTTGCTGGAGCTTCTTATTTTAGCAAGGATGCCATGCAACATGGATTATACACAGCATGGGCATAGTACCTGCCTCTAAACATACGTTTCATACTCAGATCCAGAATCCATAGGCCAGGCCTTTGAATGTTCAGTTTCCTGGTGAGATGCTTGAGTGGAAAATGAGCACAGCCAGAGCTAAAGTGGCTTCAGTGCAGTGCAAGACCAAAATCCTGAAGGTGCACCCATTTCAGTGCTCCTAGGATGGAAAGGATGCTGGGAGAAGGAAGGAAACAGGGAGCTGAAGATGCTCAAGGAATCTACAAACTTTTGCTCGTCCAGAAAGCAAATATGGAAGGGCTGTTCCAGTGCAAAGCTCTTTCATAGGTGCACCATTGGCATTTTCTTAAAATGTGTTTGTTTGTAAACCTTGGCACTAGAAAGTGAAGTGACCTCTATGCTTTTTACTCCTTCTTTTTTAATATATCATGCCAAAAAGTGATCCATAACAGTTTGTGGAGAGAAAAGAAAATGCTTGGAGAGGAGTTCTCACCAAACAGATGTGATTGCGTTGTATGTACAGAAGAAAAAGCATCATTCTTTAAAATCTATTTTGGAGGGCATGTCCAGCTTTAGAAGCCATACCCACCACCAGAGACAACACCATTCTCATCATTTCTTTCTCTTAAAACCTGCCTGCCAAAATGAAATACAAAGCACCTGCCTGTTCCAACATGTCTTTTCAAAGACCATGAGTGCCTCTAAGTGGCAGGAGTAAATAGAGTGGCAGAGTTAAAACTCCACGTAGTGCACTCCAAAAAGGGATTAAACATCAACAAATCCATGCTGAAAAGATCTCTCCCTCTGTAATTTCCTGTGTTGGAATTACCACAGTTTGTGGGGGGAAACCCAAAGTGCAGACATTGTGTGATGTGAACATGGGATGGTGCCGTGGCTTCCCCTGGTGGAGTTGTCTTCAAGCCTTCCTCAAACATACCCATTTTTAGCAAAGCTGTGTAAGAAACCACACCTGTGTTTTTCTGTTTTTCAGTGCCCCTAGAATTATTCACATTATTTATTCTTCAATCACTGAGACCTACTAGAGCAAAATGTAATAACAATTGTTAATTATTTTCCTAATTTCTGGCCCTAGTACACCTTCTGTACTGGGCAGCTCATGGGGGTGGCTGGCAGGGAAGTCCTTGACAAACTCTGAGGGCCCACTGGGTGTTACCTGCGTGTGGCACGTCGTTGGGAATGCCTTTGGAACAGGGTCCTCCTGCCTGGTGTTTATCACAGCAGAGTCCTTCCCTTTTACCACAGCTCCAAACCTCCACTCTGACACAGAGACCTCATTTTGTGATGGGATTATCAATGTTGTGGGCTGGTGCTTTGATTTCATCCCTTGGCCACCAACTCCAGCCTTCTCCAGCAGTTACAAATGCACCCCAAAGGACAGTTCTCTTTGGAGAGCAGCCCAACCACCCCAGAAGGAAGTTCCTATTTTCTGTAGTCTTGCTAGAGAGCATTAGGAGGGGTTTTTACCCACACAGTGCCTTTAACTAGATATTCTTTCCCTTAACAGAATAAATACCTATTAGATGCTTACAAAGGGAGCAGAAGAATAAAATGTTCCAAGTTTAGATGTGTTGCCTTCTCCATGCTCTGTCCCTGACAATTCCTTTGGCAGTTTTGTCCCTTTCATTTTGCTCTGTAAATTTTTCTTTCAAGTTCATGTGTAAATGCAAGTGTGAAACTAGTATTTTCTGAGATGGTTTAAACATTTTATTTATTTTTTGCTCAATAAGTAAAATGTTATATTATTATGACAAATTTGATTACCTCAATCCTAAAAAAAAATACCCAGAACTTTGTTTTTCATTAATAGCAGCACTGGAAGATTCCCTCAGGTTTTAAAACTGTACTTAAGATAAAAATGTACTCTGTATGTTCTCAATTAGTGTGAAAATGTGCAAATGTCACAGATAGTTAATTACTTGAAGCTAGCCACATGGGAGAAGGAGGGGAGGTGCTCCGGTTTTGCCTTGATGTGGACATGGTGCAGAGGATGGCAGCTCCTCCCTTACTCAGTGCTGGAGGAGGGAGGGGGTGTCTTCCAGGTGATAAATTTGCACTCTGGAGCCTGGAATTTATTGGAGGCTGTGGAAGCTGAGATAGTGGCCACAGGGGCAGTTGGGGAAAACGCTGCCAGCAAATGGTTAGCTGGGCCTGGTACTACCAGCATGATCTAATTAAAAATGTTGTTTGGCCAGCACATCAGAGTGGGAGGTGGAATTAGGGTAGGAGAGTGCCAAAGAGGCAGGCTGCAAATCAGCCCTGCTGGTTGCATTCTTCCTTAGTGAGAAGAAAAAAAGAAGGGGGGGCAGGGGGGAAGAAGAAAAAAAAAGTGAAAAAAATTTGTTCGTGTTGTCATTACCTCTGGAAAGAAGGTCTCAGAAAGTCTGACACTTAGAGGAGAGAAAGGAGGGCAATTCGGAGTGGAATGGCAAGGCAAGATTGATCCTTGAGAGGCTCAGGGAGTGGGGGGAACCGTGTTACAAATGGTAATAAGGCAAGTTAAGAAAAATGATACCAGATGTGGCTGTAATGCCAACAATCAGCAAAAAATGTAAACATATATAAAGCTGTAGTAATAAAGCTGTTACAGCTGTAATGTTCAGGATGGAAAGAAAAATGAGGCCTCTCTTTTTAACTTCAGCTCTATCAGGCTCTGGCCTCTGCTGATATTTGTTTTTCCCCTTGTCCGTTTCGTCCTGTTAGGACAGTGATCCATCTTCACAGAAATTTGGGAGAGAACGCTTTGTATAAAAATAAAACCCAGCATTGCCAACATCTCCTACAACAAACTTTTCTATTTATACCAAAGAACACTTTTGAACTCTTGAGCATATTTCACAACCAATGAAATTTCTAAGTGTGTGGAAGGGTTTGAAAACCTATCCCATTCAGCTACAGAAAATGTAAGGGGCAAGAGGAGCTCTGCTGTCTGTCCTTCTCCACCCCAGAAGACTTTGCTGACCTGCAGTGTCCCCTGGGGACACAAGGGATGTGAGGCCACCCAGGAGG
This sequence comes from Anabacerthia variegaticeps, assembly GCA_035583185.1. NCBI lineage: Eukaryota > Metazoa > Chordata > Aves > Passeriformes > Furnariidae > Anabacerthia > Anabacerthia variegaticeps. Next base: position 4,141,625 of record JAWWEW010000028.1, read on the forward strand.
CTACAAATCTGCCCAGGACTCTCATTCCACTGGGTTTGTGACTCCCATGCTCTACCTGGCCAAGCCTTTCCATTGCTTGTCTCCTGCTCAAGACGTGCAGGACTCTGCCTTGACAGCTCCCATAAAACCTGTTGAGAACAAGGTGACAATTTTAAGGGCAAACCTTATTTTCTCATCAACTATACAAACAGGGAGTTCTTATACTTTGTTCACTTTTTTTTTATATGCAGGTCTACCTTCCAGTTGTAATTTTTCAAAAGGTCATGAAATTTCTGTATTCCCACGGCACAGGGGAGATCCATGCCTGCAGAAAGCTTTGGTTTTCACTTATTATGAAATTAGTGATGCAGTATTTGATAATTAAGGTTTGTTTTCGATTGATCCCATGACTCTTTCTAGCTTTAATAATGGAGTAGCCTTTAGGTTATTTATTAGTAATGATGAAAAATGTCAGGACTTTGAATTGTTCCCAGCTTTCTGGGACTTCCTAATAATTGCACCACATCAGCCTAGCGAGTTAGTGCAGTCCTAATGCATCCTGAGTGTGAATGACTAAAAAGTCATGTGGCTGTTGTAAGAGCTGTAAATTTTGTATGTAACTGAGCAAAAAAGTACAGCCTTTTATGGTCTGTGGTGTTGAATCACTAAGTTTGTGCCACACTCCTCTCACTTTATGGGCTCTTATACATATGATTAAAGGGAAATACTTTTTAATAAGCTTTTTGGTAAAACTATACTCTGAGCTTACAGGGAGTGGATACATTTTAATAGTGCCCGGAATTTCCAGCGCTAGTTATTGTGCAGTGTTGTTCAGGGCCTTCCTTATTTAGTAGGGGAGCTTTTCAGATTGTTATCTGTCAGACGTTGTTCCACTCAGCTTCAGCATCTCATTCACCTACTCTCCCAGTCCTTATCATGGCATAAATCCTTCCTGTCTTCTTTTATTCTGATTTCTTGGTTGCATCCTCTATTTGCATTCAAGTGGGAAATGTCCTAATGTGCAGGCACAACATCATGATTGTTTCCATCAGGAGAGACTCAGTTTGGCTCAGTTAGCTGGGCTGACTGGGTGCCTTTAGCATGACTGCAGCAGCATTTCGTGCTTGCAGTACACGAGAAGTGTTGCTGCCAAGGGGAGCTGTAGAGAGCAGCAACATTGTCTGTGTGTTACGTGTTGGTTTTGCCTGTGAGAGTTTGATTTGCTGCTACAAGTACCCACGTGGTCACCATTTCTGGGACACGCTCTTCTCCTAAGATGAAATGAGATATGAAATTTGTGACTTCTACAGGTATATCATTAGTTCAAGTAGATTCCCTTATTCCATCTCGTCTGTGCTGATTACAGAAAACATGTTTAATAATTCAATTTTTTTGTCGTGGTTTGGAAAGTGTCGATCATCTTATTAGTCATTGAATATTCCTTCCCATTACTGCTTCATGCAGAATAGGGTCACTCGTTCTGTCTGGGGCACTTCTCAACTACCTGTACTAGTTCCTGTTTCCAAACTTGAGCTATATATAAGAGGCAATCTTAAAACAGGGAAATCAAATGTTTTTGCTTGTTGCTGCTGCAGCAACACATGACTTGTCAGGCACTTCCTACTGTATGTGAGCATCAATCTTTCAGTAGCTTCCTCCTTGTGCTTCTCTTGCCCATCCTTAATCCCACAGCAAGCCCTGTGTGCCATAAACACCCGTGGTCAGACTCACCTCCCCTCCGTGTCCAGCTCACGTGGCTGGGAGGGGGCAGAACTGCAGCACTGTCTGGGAGCTCTGCTTGTTGGTCTTGGAGGGCTGCTCTGTATAGAAAGCACCAGTGATGTGGAGTTGCAGAATAGAGTATTTCTGAAAAGGAGAAATAAGAGACTAGTCATAGAAGGGAGAGGAAATAGTTGTTGGAGGAAAGAAAACTGTTCCAAGATTGTAATGAGCCACTTCTCTCAAATGCTTGTATAAAAATATTCTCCAGAAGAGTTTGAGATTAAAATAAAAGTAGTGGCTTCTGGGAGCCATTTTATTAATGTGAAAATAGGAAAAAAAATAATCTTTATGCAACCCTTCTGAAACAACAGAGCTTTGAGCGTTGGACAGCAAATGAAGTCAGAGAGAGGGAAACTGCTCTTGTCAAGTTAACTTACTACTGAGCAATTCACTACGGTTTGTGTTAATCAGATTGACAGTAATCAAGAAAACACATGAGAGGACAGTGTGTTATCACAGGTATCTCTGCCATTCATTGGAATGCTGAAATAGTTGTTAAAGATGTACAGTTTATTTCCAGAGAAACAGGCCTTATCATTAGGGCCACCCACAGAGCAAAGCAACTCAGTGACTGACTGGAACTGCTCCTTCACTCTGGTCTCTAATGTGGGCAAGGCTGCAGAAGCTGCTCCTGCCCCACCAGGTGCTCAGCCTGCAGCAGCCCCAGCAGCCCTGGGGACACGGGGGGCTGCTGAGATTCCCATCCCCAAGTCCCTGGAAGGTGCTTTGCTTCCTCCATCACACAGGGGCAAAGTGTGCGGGGGTAACTCAGTGCAGGCAGAACCCCCCTCCAGCCCTGCAGATAAGAATGGATAAATAAATAGTGACACTGTGGTCAGGGAGGCAGGGTGTTCACAAGGGAGGCAAAAAGTCAAGTGTGGGAGTTTGGGAGCTGGTGCAGATTGGGAGGAGGGAAGAAGAAAGCGGGGCAGGTCATTTATTCTTTTGTTGAGTGCACCATTCAGTTTGTGTTTTCACTCTGGAGTTGACACAAGCTTCAGGGTTTGTCACTGAGAGTTTTAAATATATATATGTTTAAATGTTATTAAATAATTTTTTTTTAAAAAATATTTTTCTTTTAGTTCAAAATGATGCTACAAATGATATAATAATCCCTCTCATCATCCATGGTTTCCTTTTAGAAAATATAAATATTTTGTGATAAGAATCTTACACCCAGTGGAAGCAAAGTTTAAAATTTACATTACCAGTAATAAGAGCACAAATATCAGTGTGCTTTTCTCATTTTGGGTGTGAAATTGTGCTGGGTGACTGCACTGGCTCCTCACAGCAGATCAGTGTCACTCCATGGCCAAACACAAGGCTCAGAGGAACTGGCAATTGGTGGCTCTCCAGAAGTTGTAGCATACTGAGTTAGGGACGTGTCAGGAGTGACTTGGAGCCCGTGCAGGGTGAAGGTCTGGACTGTGGGGTGAGTGGTGGGTTCTGGGTGAGCTCCTTGGCTGCTCTGGCTCTCCCTGAGGACAGGGAGGGAGCTCTGCTCATCCCGCCTCTCTCTCCCCCAGGTGTCACTGTTGGTCCACACTGCAGACTGGATGCTCCTGCTGCTCCATCACCTGTGGTGTACCTGTGGCACAGGGGTCTGGGACAGGCAAGGCCTGTGTCAGCAGCGTGGCCAGCGTTAGGTGACAGCCATGGAAACTCTGCAGGCTGGGTTATTTTACAGCTGAAACAACGCTCTTCTGCTCGGTGCAAGCTCTGGCTTCCATGTCTGAGCACTCTGTCCATCCATCTGCCTCAGAACTGAGCTGCAGACGGAGCTGGTCGGAAGATCAAGGAGCTGTGGAGCAGTGTGTGAGCCTGAGGTGGGACCTGGCTGTGCCTGGACCACCATCCCTCTCCTGTCCTGCTCTCCTCAGCAGGGCGAGCGGTTCCCTGGCTCCACACGGCTGAGTGCTGTGGGTCAGTCAGAGCACAGAGGCTTTGCAGCCACCCCTTGGCTGCACCCTGAGAATCCCCTCCCTGGGGTGGCCCCCTTGTCACCCTGCTCCCTGTGGCCAGGGCACTGCTCTGCTCTTTGCTGAGGGACACAGAGGGGACACCGGGGAGTGCCAGTGCCCTTGAGGAGCCAGAGCACCAGCAAGTCCATTGGCACATTCTGCAGCATCCCAAAGCTGGCAAGGTAGACTGCTTGGCTTCTAGTTAACAAAAGCATAATGCAAATTAAATGTCTCCCAAGCAGGGTTTTAATGTCTGTGTGGCCGCTGGTGTCGTTGTGCCCGTTACCCTGGGGAGCAGGGCAGGGGGCGGCTGCCGAGAGCCCGCAGTGCTGGTGGGCGTCCCCTTCAAACAGGGGCTGCTGCCGGGATGAAATAATAATTACAGCATGCCAGACTGTTATCCAATTACCCTGACATTTCCCCATTCTTTGCCCTTAACTGGATTAAGGCCATTGTAAAAGGATTAGCCGTGGAGCGGCGCGGAGCGAGGCGCCTGCGCCGGGGACGGTCACTCGTGGCTCCCGCCATGGCCCGTGGGGAAGGAACTCATTACACACCATAACACAAAGTCTTTAAAATCCGTGACGGGGCCGTGGAAATCTTGTGCATCCCTGAAGATGGATTTTTCTAATAAATAATTCAGGGTGGTGGAAAAGAGGAGCATTTCTGTATTTTCTCCCCTAATCTCTGCCTATTGCCATCTGCGTTACCACAGCAGCTAATGTCCATTTTCTAGAGCAACAAAATATCCCAAGTATTTCTTCATTTGAAATGCTGGGATTCATTTTGTGTATAATAGTTGGTTTAATGCTATCCCTTCTCTCTGAGCAAACTGTTTTTAAAAGTATCAGGCTGATTAATAATCGTTTGAGTAAGTTCACAGCAGGTTTGATACCTCTGTAACCCACAGCTTTTAACTTGCATTTTCTTGTCCCTTGTTTCTCACTTCCTTCTGTCTCATTTGGATCAGTATAAACACTGAGTGATGGTTGTTTTTAACCACTCAGACGGTGCAGATTTCAGTTTCCAGTCTTACACTTCACTCACATTAACCACACTGTCACTAAATACACCTTTACTTTGATTATTATCATCTTCCACACATAATGGGCCATGGTGTGTTTTCTCCTCCCAAAATCTGGCATTTCTGAGGCTGCTGAAGAGCTGCTTCTCTATTGAAGTACAGGAACTGCATCACCAAGAATAAAGAAAAGAGTAGGAAAAAAAGAAAAAGAAGAAAAAGGAAATGGGCTTGTCAGAACTGAGAAAGGAAAACAGTGTATTAAAATGGCTTTGAAACTATTTCATTCTGCTTGTGTCTTTCCTGCCAATTTGTACTCTCATTGAAGTCAGCGGGATCTTTGCCACGGAATTAAATAAGGACATAATGGAACACTGCTAACGTCACTGCCCTGGCTTTTCCCCTCCCCTTCCTAAAATGGTTTTCTTCCCTTCTTTCATTTCTATTTTTTTTTCTTTCAATGAAAGCCAGCATAATAATTATGTGGAGCCATATTTAGAGAACGTAATTATAGTATCTTTTTTCATACATGTATTTGCTCTAAAACATTAAATCTGATTTATTTTAGTTCTGGAAAAGAACTGTAGGCAATACTAGATGATTCTTAAATTACATTAATTGTTTGAGCATCTTATGAAACAAGAATTATACTTTGTGAGGAAAAAACCCCCACCAAGTTAAGAGGTGCACGTGAGATGGTTGTGATGCCAGCCCAGAGCCTCCCTTCCCAGACCTGTGCTGCCTCTGGCTTTACTGCAGCACAGTGAAGTCTGGCTGGGGCAAAAATGTCTTTGTTTTGGATGTCCTTGAGGGTAGTGTTTGGATTGCAAGTGTTCTTGTCTGTGAAATTTAGATATTTCCAAATATTTCATTTTATATAATTATTTGGTGAATTAGGAAATAAAAGTGCTTTGACATTTGTTCTTTAACTAACCAGTTTGCCAAAATGGAGCCATTCCTGTTGTTTCAGTTTTCCTAAATGAGAAGCCTATCCCATGAGGAAGATCTCAGATCCAGTACATTTTGGTGTTCCAGTTTCTGCTGTGGACACAGGCTTGGAGCTTCACTAAGCATCACCTTTGAGCCTTTCTAAATGGGGCTGTGGTTCAGTGGCTCACATTTAGAAATCTACAGAATATACTGTAAAAAGTGCAGCCCTTGTGCTCTAGTAAGGCAGTTCCTCCCCTGATCAAAGCCAATCAGCTCTGAATGTGTTCAGATTTCTTTTTAGTGGGTGACTTGCTGAGGGACTGAAGCTGTGCCTCCCTTTAACTGCTGTAATGGAACAGGCATAGGAAATAAGACATGCAGAAAGCTTTAAGTTTTCCCAGATTCAGCACCTGATTTTCCTTTAAAGTGTACAGTTTAAGCTGCTCGTTTTTCCACTTCATGCAAAATAAGCCTAAAGCAAAGCAGATTTTGACAAATTCCTCCTCGCAGTGCCAATGGCCAATAACTGTATCCTTTCCAAGCAGGTTCCACTTGAACCTTTGGTGACTCTTTTCCTACCTCTCTCCTCACTTTTCCTCTGCCCTCATCTCGTGGTTTTACGGGTCCTGTCTTCCCCATTTCCTAATTATGTCCGTGGAACTTGATCATTATATGAGTAATTGGAGTTCTGATACAGGCTTACAGCATGCATTACAATGTAATATGAAATGTAGACACTTCTGCTCTAAGTGGAAGTGACAGATCAGAGCTTACAAATTGCATTCATTCCCTTAAGAACCGCCTGGGACCTCTAAATTGATCACATGTGTTGTATGGATTATGTAATATTAATTAGAGTGGTATCCAGTAGTGCAGCTGTGGCGCTTTGATGGTTCTATTAAATCTCTGTTTTCAGGGGGCTGTAATTCAGTTCTGCAAGTCTTTCATTTCAAGGGAGGAAAACTTGAAGTATAATTCTTTCTTCACTGAAACTGAGTAGGGTTGGCATAGGTAGATGTAAATTAAAGAGCGAATCAAAGAAAAACAGTGTTCAAGAGGTCTCAGGATTTTAGTTATTTCTGCACCTGTCCTCAAATTTTATATCTTTAGAATGCACACTTTTCATCTCAGAAGTGAATATTTTCAGTTCTAATTAAAAATGTTATTTTATTGCCCTGCTACTGTAGAGTTAATTTGTTTCTGTAAGCTGATGATACTTTTGTGTTTCTTAAAGTATATCGACAGTTGTTACTCTGTATTTATGGCATGTATGTATAACACAGTATTTATTATTTAAATATGTGGTCATTACTAGAGCAGGATTAAACTAAGGCTTAGTTGTCTAAGGCAACAAAAAAAAGGGAAGTTGAACCTTTAAGTGTAAGGTCACATCTCAGTGTTCTTCATTTCAACATTTCAGCAGTATGACTTGATGTTAAAATGCTTTTATTGGGGTATGTGCATGCTGCAATTATTTTGTGCAACATTTCTAGCTGCTACTGGGTTGGGTGCTCATACTGAGCCATATCTGATTTTAATGTTTGAAGATAATTAGAATCACTCAGCAGCTTTACTCTGGAAGTTAATTTTCGCTGAAACTCAAACAAGCAGCGTTCTAAGGCTGCTTTAATTTGCAATGGGAGTTGTACATCGTCTGATTTCACACCTTTAGGCACCAGTCTGTCTAACATAAACTGAGGAGTTGTAGCACAGAGAAATTAAAGGGCTATATTAACGTCCTACAGATTATAGTAAGAATTAAACAACTACCTTTGAGCTCTCTGGGGCATTGAGCCTGCATGGCTGTTGGTGATTTCATCTGCAGTAGGACTGATACTGCTGAATTCAGAGACGTGGCCTCTTTCCCTCTGTGTGGAACTTGCAGAACAAGAGCAAACTGTAGCAAGCAGGTGCTCCCAGCACTTCCACTGCTGGAGTAATAAAACTGCAGCAGTATTGCCTTATAACATGACTGATTGGCACTCTTTTCCCCAGACACTGTGTGCAAACCTTGTTATCTAAGGTCTGCATGAATGCTTTTTACATATCAAGAAGTTCTTCATTCTAGTATGCTCGGATAAAAATCAATCATTGTGGAGTAATTTGGGATTTTTTTTTTTTTTTAATTATTTTTCTCCAAACATCCATTGTTAATCATGTTGAGAATATGTGCTGTATCTCTTTTTGGATCCTGTTTTGAAGGACTAGTGGTGCACGTTGACTTTCTTGTCCTTTTGCGTTTTTCTTTATTTATTTATATTTGCTCTGAAGTTTCAAACAACCTCTTAGAAAGCAGTTCTTTCCCTTCCAGTTACTCTCAGCATCTTCCAGCCCCAAGGAGCTGCACTGCAGAGTCCAAGCCCACAAGGACTTTGCATTTCTCCCATGTGCAGCACTGGTTGTTTTTCAAAGCAACAATGCTTTTTAGGTTTGCAAAAGCACTGCAAAGCAAATCTTCAAAGGTGTGGCTCAGCCTCATTCTAGTGACATGAAAGGAGGATTTTTTTCCTTTTTTCCACTGTTTGTACACCACTTACGTTTCAGTATGTACAATGTAATAAGAAATGGTGTTTTTTCTTTACACAAGAAAACTTTGGGGTGATCCACTAGAGTGGGAGAAAGGTAAAAGTTTTCCACTGGGGTCACTTAATTTGCATCATGTTCAGAGATATTTGATCACAGGATAGCAGAGGTGTTACATAATGTTAGAGTTGCTTAATAATCAGATTTCTTGGTAGCTGCTAAATAAAAATTACACATGGATACGCATACCTTTTTATAGGGGATTTTTCTTGTTGTGAGGACTGGATTTATCTATTGATCCATGTATTTATACTGTCAAGCTTTGTAATTGATAGAGAAAACTAATTTTGTTTTAATCTTTTGCTGAATGCAGATTATCCTTTTGCTAAAAGGAGCTCCTTGAAGTGTGAATTGTATCACCTGCTGAATTAAATTTTAGCTGCATCACAAAAAGCAATCAGAAGCAGAATGAGTTCTTACCATCATTTAGTCTTCATATTCTTCTCAATGTATTTTGGCTTAGTTGTATTTTAAATATGAACAGACAGCACCTTTGGCATTTTAGAAAGAAACTTTTTGAAAAACACCCCCTTTGCAAATGCTTCTAAGAAATTACTTTAAGATCTACAGTAGTGGTTTTGCCAATAGGAAAATATTAGTTCTGCATGCAAACCCAAAGCATTACCTTATGCTTGTTCAAGGGAGCAGTGTTTCCAGGAGTGTTTTTGTTCAAGTAGGTACTTAATGGGTTTTATTTATTGAAGTCACTGCAGCTCACTGCTTACCCAAGTCTCAATTCTATTTGTGTCCTGAATATAAAATGTCATTTTTCTCTATTTTATTTTTTTATAATCCTCTCCTCTGAAAAAACCCCAAAAAACCCAAAAACAAACCAACAAAAAACCCCAAACACAACAAAATGAAACCAACCAACCAAACAAAAATCAAACCATAGAGGGGCTTTTAGTACTCCTAAAATAAATTATAAAATGATGTTTTGGATGATAGTTTTTGGATCTCTCAAGACTGTGGATTAAAAGTGTTCAGTGCAGGGTCTTTTCACCTCAATAGTAGCACAGGGGGTTGTGCTTGCTTGGAAAAACAGGCCGTGGCCAGGGGGCAGCTGCAGCTCGATTGTCACTCCTGCTCCTGGGCAGGTGTTGGTGAAGGGCTCCTCCATCCCATCATCCCATTCCCTGGCTGCTTTACACCTGTAATCCCACTGCTTTTACAGGGTTTGGGGATAGTGAAGGGGAACGCAGCAGCCCCAATGCTCAGTGAGGGGCACTTGGGGAAGGATTTACCAACGAGGATTTACCAAGTTCTGTGTCCTGCTTTGCATATGGACTTGGAACTGCTGGAGCAAGTGCAGAGGAGGCCACTCTGGATGTTGAAAAGGGGACTGGAGCACCTCTTCTATGAAGACAGGCTGAGAAAGTTGGGGCTCTTGAGCCTGGAGAGGAGAAGGTTGAGTGGAGACCTCACAGCACCTTCCAGTATCCAAAGGGGCTTGCAGGGAAGCTGGAGCAACTCTTCATCAGGATCTGTAGTGACAGCACAAGGAGTGATGGGTACAAACTGAAATTAGGTTAAATATATGGAAGAAATTCTTTCCTGTGACTGTGGTGAGGCCCTGGAACAGGTTGCCCAGGGATGTTGTGGATGCCCCATTCCTGGAAGTGTGCAAGGCCAGGATGGATCAGACCTGGAGCAACCTTGTCTAGTGGGAGGTGTCCCTGCCCATGGCAGGGGGGGTTGGGGCTAGAGGATCTTTAAGATCCATTCCAACCCCTTAACATTCTGTGATTTTATGATTTAAACCTGGAGAGAAACTTGAGGTGGTCATTCTTGGCAGGTACAGGTGCAGAAGTGAGGTATAAGTTAATTTTCTTTCTACAGTGGGCTAAAATTTCCATCTCCATGGGGAACTTGCATTTCTATGAGAAATCAGCCTTTTTCTTTTTTTTTTAATTTATTTTAGAAAGCTGTTGAATAAACAAGCTGGATGGCAGCTGCTGGCATGTTATGTATGATCAATCTGGAAATGTGCGGGAAAGACTTTTTAGGGTTTAGTGAGCAGGTCCTTCTATCTAATATGGGTACTCGACCTCTCAGCTCTCCAGCATAGCAATACTGCAGGACCTTTCATTACAAAATTATCTGTTGTTTTCCTGTAACTTTTTCTTCAACTTCTGCTTGTCTAAACTGAGTGTAATTGTGTGCATTCAAAATCCTTGCCCATCTTCTTCTTTAACTTAGTAATGAAGCAATCATATCCCTCTCTTCCCTAGATTCCAAAGCCATGAATGAGTGGGGAATGTGCCTGTTTCCAGAGTTGTTTCACTGCTGCCCAGAGTCAGAGCCCTGCCAGCTGGTACCCTCTGAGCCTGCCCACCCTCAGCCACGTGGGTGGAGAAGGTTATTTTCCAGGGAATCATTAAAGCATGCTCTAAAAGTCTTCTGCCTCACTCCATTGCTGCAGGTCTTAAAGCAGCTTTGCCATAAAATCCAGTGGATACGTACAAGTTTTAATCATCTGGCTTAAGAGGGTGGCTCTTGTATGAAATACTCCGCATGGCTGAATGTTTGAACCACATTGTACTGCTGGAAAATCCATCTCTAATGAGATTTCACTGACAGTTAACAGAGTGATATAAGGAAATGTAAAGGGCAATTTAACCATGTATTGTTTGTATGAAATCAGAACTTTCTTGAAGAATAGAAACTTTTCACTCGAAGCGCTGGAATCAAAGAAATGAGTCAAGTAACCTTTTGTTACTGAGAATTTCACTTAATCCTTTTTAATATCTCAGCAGTTTCATTTTCATAAAACTTCTTTATTACTAAGCACTGAATTAAGGCATTCCATGGTGGCTTTTTTTTTTTCTATATGAGGTAACTTAGGGCTATTTTTGGAAGAGGAATTATATTGATGGTGAGGTGTCCATGGTATTTCCAGTCAATTTACCTGGTTTGTAGAGATTTTTCTTCAAGTATGTGACTGGAAACACCCAAGTACTTAAGAGATACATCTTTATTTTGGTTAAACTAACAAATAGACCTTGATAGATTTGATCAAGATTGAGACTTACTTCTTTGAGAGATTAGTTTGTGTTTTTTATACCAACAGCTTTCATTCAATATAGTTTTAAACTGTGCATATTGAGAGTAATGTTTCATCATCCAGAAGAGATTTAATACCGTGATTTTAGTTCTTAAACTATAAACAATTTTTAAAGAATGACATAAACTATGAAGTAATTTATTGTGTCCCTTCCTAAAGGCAATAGAGAGGAAATGAACCAAAAGAAATGCTATTATGCATGACAAATAGACAAGGCAACACTATTAAATGACTAGACTGCTATTAAATAACTAGATCACTGGTAGTTAATGAGCAAGCCACAGTGGATTTTAAGATGATAAACCAAATTATTTTATTAATATTTATTTTGTTTTCTCACTGTAACAGTTTGAGTTTTTAACCCAGGAGTTCACAGACTACAGATTGTGTTTTACTCTGTGTAATAACACTGTTTGTTTTGCTGTCTTCTGTTCAGGGTCAATTCAGATGTTTCCAAGTTTACCAACCCTTTCCTGTACCTCCAGCTCAATGTCTGACAATGACAGGGTTTATTTCTTTTCTTTCCACCTGCTGAAAATGCAGGGCAGGTGACTCTGGTGTAGCCCCTGGTGAATATCAAGTTAGTGCCGCTACAGTAATAAAACCTTTCCTGTGACTTTTGTAAGCCAGATTTGTTGATACGGTGCAAGTCCCGTATCTTCAGCCTTGTCCTGTGACCAGTCCTGGTTTCCTCTAGTTCATATGCAGTGTTGGCACTGCTCACCTGGGACAGGCACTGATGTGTCACCAGCTTTCTTCTGACACCGCATTTAAGCTCCTTACTCATCCTCATTTTTCTCAGGGCAATAATAGATGAATACCGAAAAAAGAGATGATGCAAAATAGTGATGATTTCCAATGTTGTTCCTTGGCCCTCTGACAGAATTTCTAATTTTCCTTGTCACGTTCCTCCTGGCACCAAGTGTCATCCTCTGTCTTTTCATTGCCCTGAAATGTATCTAAGTCCAGTGTTGCTCCGAGGTGAGCTGACAAATCCTACTCATTCCAAACAGTACCATGTTGTACTTACCTGACTGTTTCTTAGTTAAAAAGTGTCTTTGATACATTAAATTAGTACTTCCAGTATCCTCTGCTTGACCTGAGTCCTTGGTTAGGTAGCATTGTATAAATCATTTATTCATTCAGACACTGCACATGAAAACTGAGTAGATTTTGGAATCTTGCAGCAAAATGGGTCATTTACTTAGCTGCTAAAGAATACACTTCTTTTATACTTTGATATGAAACTCAATTTTCTGTTAAACATGTCAGTCATATATAGTTGTGTTGCACTGCCAACAGCACTGTGGAAAAACCTGTCTGTGAGCTGAGTGCGGTTCACCTCCTGCAGCTGATGCCTGCCCAGTGAGGCATGACTTCCTTGGATTAGTTCCAGCAGTTCCTTGTGTGGAGCTGTGTCAACAAATGCCAGCATACCACACAGTGCCTTTGTGGCACCAGAGGCACTCAGGCATTTGAAGCTGCTTGAGAATTCAATTTAACTTGAGGAGGGTTTTTCAGGCTAGTTCTGCCTTTGAAGCAAACTCAAGGGGAGTGGGACATCACATCAGACTTCCCTCTGGCTGCTCAAGTGTTAAATCACGTCTCCTGCTGCCAGGACCAGGGGCCCACTCTGGAGTGACCTGCAGTCCTTCTGCTGCTGGTTCTGGTTCATCCTGAGGGAATATTTAGATATTGTTTAGTGATTTATTGACAAGTAACACTGGCTAAAGATACATCCCAGTCAAACTCAGCATTTTTTTCATCCCAGGTGTAGTAGCAAGAAAAACCTTAAATGTTTTTATTTACCAGCATAAGTGGAAACAAACCCAACTATTTTTTTCTACATGCACTTGTGTCACATGAAAGGACTTGAAATTAAAGAGCTGTGGATGATTTTGCTCTTTTTATCTTTAAAATGAGGCACGTTGAGTGGAAGAAGTGGTGGTGCTGAAGAATTATGGGGCACTTGAAGAATTATGGCTTGTGTCCCCTTTTACCCTTTGCAATATTGCTAAATATTAGGAAAAGTCTAAAGCTGTGGATTCTGGAAGGCAGTTTATTGGAATTTATGGAAGTACATTTTCAGCCAGCCTTTAGTTAAACTACAATTTTTTAATTAAATTAACACATACCACTTATTAACTCCATTCCTAATTACAGTATTTATACTAAATAACACAAGGAGTATTTATACTAGAATAGTAGAAGAAATGGAAGTCTTCATCTTGAAATGCAGTGTCTTTTGTAAGTCAGGAGCTCCCTGTTTGTCTGAGTAAAATGAATATTGCACTCTCCTGGCAGGATGAAATCCAGGCTTCTGGAGTATTTGAAAACTTAGACTAAAAGTGAATTCTCCAAATCCTTCCTTCCTTTTTGAATCCCAAGGACAGCATTACAACACAGGACTGCTAAAACATCTGAGCTTTCACTCGAATCTACACTTCAGCTTTAAACATCATGAATTAAAGTAATTAAGATTAATAGAATTCAGTTCTGAGCAAGACAAGGCGTGCAAGCTCTGAACTCTCGCTTGTCTCTTTCATTATCCTGTTTAAGGGATATTAGGAGTACTGCATGAATTCCCATGAAATAAATGTGTGTAGTTGTATTAATTACTATTTTTTCCTTCTTTTTGAGTGATTTTCTGAGCACCACAGACTATTTTAGATAACAGAAATTGCTGTGAAGGGCAGGATATTAATAGATGTATTAAAAGTGAAAGAATTGCTTTTGCAGACTGATTTTATATCTTTAAAAATATTTTTCTCCCTTTAGCAGACTACAAAATACCTCAAACATGAGCCTTCTGTAATGCCAAGAAGAAATTTGGGCAGGTAGAAGATCTATTGCTTGTTAGCTAAAATGTGTCCCTTGGCATACACAGTAAAGTGCAGTGACAAATTAAATTTCTAGAAAATGTCATGAGTGGAGAGAGGACAGAAAAGTGTGGTGGCATTAAACAAAAGTTTTAGTTAGTAATTGAGGAGTTAAGAAACATTGTTATGGATCTCTGTGTGTTGCTGCTGATGCAAAAACTGCTGCACTGTGACTTTGTCTGATTGTTGATGCTTGTGGGAAGGGACTGGTGTGAGTGCCCCTTGTAGTGACCTTAGAAGGGCCAGGGCTAGCACATCTTCTGGCTCCTGGAGAATTCAATAAGCCATTGGATTGTTGAAAATACGGCCCCTTTCAAGTGGGACGATGAGCAGAGGACAATAATTACGATCCTTTTTTCCCCCCAAGGGAGCACACAGAGCAGTTTCTGTGTTTTTAAGAGAGACAGGTTAAGATTCTCACCGAAGAGCCTGGGAGTGTTTTCACAGATGCATTATGGAAAGCATGTTTTGCCATGGAAGATTTATAATAACCCTCTAAGTGTTTGGTCTGATTGGGCCTGTTGGATTTCAACAGCAAATCCTCTCTGTGCAGTGACAGGAGAGGGTTTTGTTACTGGACCCAGAAGGCAGGAGGTGATGCTCTTGGGATTAGAACATCCACAAATTGCATATATTCATATTTCCCAGACAAACCCCTGGGAATGCCCCAGGTGAGGAGCCCTGCCTTTCAGGATATTCCCAGGGGGTTGCTTGTCATCCCTCACAGGGAGTGTAGATATGGAACACCTCCCATTTCACCCTCTTCACCAGGCTCAGAAAGCAGAGCCCCTTTTTTATTATAACTAAGCATTTGTGCTCATTTGACCTCTGAGGAAACAGCTCTTTGTTCTAGAGCAGAGCTGTAGTTTTTGCAAAATCTCCATTATATGAGGCACTAAAGGAAAGAAATTAAGAGAAGTAGTAAAGTCATGATGACTGAACAAATTGTTGAACTCGTGCTTGCTTTCCTCTCATCTTCAGGCTATTACAAAGTCAATTTAAATGGAAAAGTAAGCACGTAACAACTGCTGGGTGTGTTGAGAGGAAATTGTGTGCTTTCCACTTTATGCTGCTTTCAGGAGTGGGAGGGATCCGTGCCTTTGCCTGGGTTCGCAGTGAGTGCTGCACAAGTGGCACATCCTTGGCCAAAGAACAGCCCTGGGAGTGTACCTGGGGGTCGGGGTTACCTACACCCTGCTTCCCTCCTGCCCTCTGAAGGGGAAACAGCTATTGCAGGGAGGGTTTTCAGAGCTCACGTGGCTGTTTGAAATAAACTGCTTTTCCAGTGTCCAGCTCATTCCTCGAATTACACAGGGACTTAAGTTTTTGTATCCTGTTGTCATATCGTCAGAGAATCAGAGAACATGTTGAGTTGGAAGGGACCCACAAGGATATTGCAAGGCTGTGCTGATTCATCAGAAAATCCCTTATTAAAACACAGAAGAGGTGTTGAAACAATTTAATATATGGAGGGGATTTTTTTGCCTGGTATTTCTCTCTTGTGGGACCAGGTCACAGCAAAATCTGTTCTTGGCAATGCAGAAAATGAGGCTGTGTTAGTAGCTGTATATACTTATTTGACTCCTGAGCTGAGCTCTTTCAGTGTAGGCAATATTTTTTAATTAATGCAAGGGGGAGAAAACATTTGAGAAAAATCAGTGTTGGATCTTTGGAAGCCAAGACTCCAATGTATTTTTCTGCCAGTGCTTTGGTGTGCTGTCACTAATTCAGTGTCTGTATCCGTGAAAAATAATACCCATGAAAGTCATAAAGTTTACTTTACTGTTATTACAATATTTGAATGCCTTAAATTAGTTGCCTGGAAAGGCAAGGCATTATAATGATGATATTTTGATTCCTGCATGTCTTTACACTGGAGAAATCCCTGTTAGCAGGCACAGCCTCATAGTAAATAGCACTGGAGGACTGCAGAGAAAGTAGATGTGCAATAGCAGGAGTGCCAGTGTAATTATATTTTGTCCTTCTGTGTGGTTGCTCTGAGGGAGAAGGAAGTCAGTAATTGAAATGATTATATCCCAACATTGGTGTGGCCTTAGCTGGCACACAGGCAGCACCCAGATCTTTGTCACTTTGCAGTGGAGCTTTGTGTATGTTTTATTCAAGGTAGAAGTACTTAGAGTAATTAGGGGAAATGAGAGCTTAGCTGTTTAGGGGTAATAATGACTGTAGAAGTAGCAATGGTAATGATATTTTGAGACACCTGGTGACAATCTGGCCCTCTTTATTCCTGCATGGGTGTAGTTAGGGCTCCTGGTAGTTTTTAAAGCAAGTGTATTACTTCTCTAACTGACAGATCTTATGCAATCAAGCATCTTATGCTTAACCTCTGGTTGTATTTCCCCTTCTATTTTCCTGACCTTGAGTAAATGATTGTCATTTTATGTTCTAGCCAAAGCCCTTGAAATGTTCCTCTCCAGAAAAGGACTTGGTATCGCTGTTCTGTTCCCAGAAGATTGCTGGGTACTGTGAGGGTGGAAACCATTTGCTATTACTTAATGAAAAAATGTCCTCCATAAATCACCTCTTCAAGTGGAGCTCACAGTGAAACAGCATGAGTCTTTAGCACTGCCAGCACTCTAATAGACTTATATATCCTGGGTACTCATTATTTGCTGGTTGTTAATTATAGAGTGTGTTTAAGACAGGAAATCTGGTGTGCTTCTTAAGGGAAGAGCAGCATGCCCCATCCTACAGATGAGAGGGAGAGGGAGCAGGCAAAGGAGGGGAAGGAAATGTCTTTTGGTTTAATTTAAAGCAATGGACTCTGTGCTTCACCTACAGTGAAACACATCTGATGTTTTAATGCATGTAACTGGCTGAGGTTTTTTTTGCTTTTTAATCCTGACTATTGAGGCTAAAGGATTGTAAGGTTCTAAAGAGGTTATTGCTGAGGCAATGTGGGTGCACCTTGGAGAGATTTTGGTTGTCATTATGGTATAAAAAAAGCCACCCTTTGGGTAGGTGTGTGAAGGATGTCCCTGGGGGAGGAAAACTGGAGCTTTAAGATCTTTATGCAGCTCCCTGCTTATTAGATCAGTTAATCTAATTAAGTGGTTTACTCTGACTTCACACAGGCATGAATCAGAGGCAATTCATCTGGGAAGTCAGTTGTGTGCACTCATTATGGTGATGGGAGATGAGGGCTAAATCCAGTGCTGGTGAAATCACCTCTGCTCTGCTCCAAGAGATCACTTCACATCTATGGCACTGGAGAAAGTGTAGAAATAGTTTTACAGTAAGGATTGACAAGTTTTCCTTCCTCTGGGCAGCAATTTTACCTGCTGGTTTCTATTTCTGCCTTTCTGGAAGGTTTCTTTTTCTTTCTGGCCATGGCACAACTTGAACAGGGAGGCCAGAAGGGACTGCTCGTGCTGCAGAGCCACCAGTTTGCTGTTCCCGACTCCCTCTTCTGACAAGGAATGGCAGGTCTGAACCCTGTTTTCCAGGAGGGAAGGGCAGAAACCTCCCTTGTCCTTCTCCTTTGGCTGAAAGATTGCTTGCTCCTGTTTGAGGGGTAAGACATGGAGGGTAAATGCAAAAGGAAAAGACAGCAAAGGTGGTGCACAGCTGGACTTTGTAACCAGGCTTTGTCATTCACCTCTTGATATTTGTTATCAATAACAACAAAAAGCCACGGGTTAGTTATAAATAAGCTCCCATGTGATCTTGGAAATGGTGTTATGTTGAGATAGGGGGGAATGGAAATCTCACTGCTCTGTTTGAGATGTGCTGTGTGAAGCTGTCACACCCACGGGAGCAAAGAAAGTAATTGGAACAACAGGGGTTTCTCTTGATGTCTCGCTAGCTAATGATCTTCATTTGTCAAAAGGGGGAGGGAGAGACAGAATTCCTTTCCTCAGGAAAAATCTTTTAATATCCCAATTTCCGATAATGTACACAGAGCACATTAAATTTTCTGTGTCCCTGGCTCCTCTCAGAGATCACTGAGCATGGAAGGTGCTTAAAAAGTAGCTCTGTCTTCCTGCACTGGTCTGCATCCTGTGCAATCCATGTGTTGTGCCTTGGAGCAGAAAGGGGCCAATATAAAAGTGGTGACAGACTTTCTCTGTGGTCACATTCTTGTCTTCCTGCTAAACATGGGCTCCACAAAGTGGAGCTGCTGTATCAGACCAGGAAATCTTCTGCAAAAGTATGGGTTATGACTTGAGTGCTGATTAATGTAGTGAGTTCCTTCATAGGAGGGTTTTATTGTGCTATAGGTTTTAACAAGGCTAATTACATGGCATTTATGTGAATAATCTTTCAGGCTGGAAGGCCAACAGCATTGGAGAACCTGTATTAGAAGCCATTATTTCCTTAAGAATACTTGTCACCTTTGAAGACATTCTTGATTTGAGATAACTGATGTCACCTGAAATTTTTATTGATGTATAAATGTATATTTATATTGATAGGATATAAACTTCATTAATACAATTTTGCAGGAGGTGAGTGATTTTCCAGAGTCTTTTTAGCAGGGGCAAGGACATAGCTGGGGATTAAGATTTATCTCCACCAGAAGTGGTAGAAGAAAAACTTTTCAAATTACAAAGAATCGAAGTACCAAAAAAAACCCCAAGCAAACAAACAAACAAAAAGCCAAACCCACCTCAGATAAACTGCTGTGATACATCAGGAGTGTTGGGGTCAGTGCTGGGTGACCCTGTACAAGAGAGACATGGATTTACTGGAGAGGATCTGGCAAAGGGCCACAGAGATGATGGACTGTGGCATTGGGCTTTAGAGGAGAGGCTGGGACTGCAGCCTCTTCTACTTGGCTGTACTTTGAGAAGGGATTTTGAAACAGATCATCTCCAGAGGTTCCTTCCAAACTCCCCTGTGACTGAGGTGATTCTCTATCCACTGATTGTATCCAGCTCTGTGAAATAAAGGCAGGGATACCTGGTAATATTTTTATTTTCCCTTTACACCTGTTTGCTTCTTCAACTTTGGGAAGTATTTTTAGAGAGAAAAATGTGTTGAGGTCATATTCTGGCCTAAGACTGTAGGAACATGCTGCTAATCAGAGGTCATCCGTATCCTCTGCTCTGAAGGCTGCTTTTTCTAAAGAACCCTCCTCTAAATATTTTTATTGCTTTATGGCCTTGATGAAGAGTGGGAAGCTTGGCCTGCTGGTTCAAGAGTGGTTGCTCTGTGTTCAGCCAGCCACCAGCTGTATAACCACTGCTGATTGCCTAGGATTTCTGTAACAAAATAAATCCTAATCTTGTAGCAGTTTTATGACCTTTGCTTACTCTTCACCTCTGTGGTGGTTTCCAGATGCCTGCACTGAGGTCCACAAGTGAAGTTGTTCATGGAATGTGTCTATTGCCTTATTCAGCACCATCAGCTTAACCTGTATAAACAATGGCAGGGCTAAATTGGCTCATTTCTGTGGGCAGAGCTTACCTGGACCACCTGGGGACATTCTGGTGGGGACACTAATCCCTGGTGGGACAGCACCGCTGCTGGGGAGCAAACCTTGCTCTGTGTCCCTCCACCACGTCATCACTGCAGGGAACATCTGCTCACCTGTCCCAGAACCAGGTGCAGTGCTTCTGGCAGATCCATGGAGGTCACAAGCATCACGAAACAAGCTGGCAATTTTGTCACACCACAGAGGAAGTTTGGCATGCTGAGGTTGGCATTACTACCCACCCCTGTAGCTGTGAAGCTGCAGTGGGAGCTGCTCAGAGCTGTGCCTTTGCAGTGAGCATTGCTGGTGGCAGAAGGCAGTGCTGCTCTGGGGCACAGGCTGAGCTGTGCAGGACCTGTGAGTTCCAGCTGGGACCTCAGCACATCAGTCCCTGCCCGGGGTGGTGCCAGCCCTGCAAGGTGGCTGTGTGGCCAGGGCTGGGAGCATCAGGGGCCACCCCTGTTTGGAAAGCTGAGCCTCACAGATGGCAATGCATTAAGGCTCCTAAAGCAATCCTTCTGGCAGTGTTTGGGAAGGGACTGCTATTTGCAGCCTGAGTTCCTGAAGGAATGCTGAAGGTAAGGAGACTGGGATAATGACGTGGCATAAGGAGCAGCAAAGAATAAACTCTCCTTCCTGGTTGAATGCAGAATTTGGAAAGGATAGGCCAAGCTGGGACTTGAAAACACACTGCAGGGAGAGGAGATGGAGAGGAGCCTTGTGGGCTGCAAGCACTGCTGGGGGAAGATCTGCTGGTTTGCATTGCCTGTGGCTCTGTTCTGTGGCCACCCTCCCAACCAGAGGGGAGCTGCTCCCCATCCCACAGCAGGTGAAGAGTTTAGAGGAAAATTACGTGGTTTAGCTTTATTTTCTGTCTATAAAAATAGCACCTCTGTAAGGGCTTACATAGATAATGTAGTCCATCTTCTCTACTTTCCGCTCCATAGAAAGATGTCTTGAAAGGTCTGGGATCCGACAGTGAAGTACTTTGCTATCACCACAAGGAGGCTGAGGGTCCATCTGCTTTGCCGAGTGCTTTGTACTGTCACAGCCTTCGGATGAGGAGCAGAGACTGGTTCGCCTGGTGTGGCATGTACCACTTCTCTGCAAGAAATAAATACTTGTCGTGCCAAGCCTCTTCTGGCAAACTCACACCAGTCAATAAGAAACGTGTACTTTCTAACTAAAAACATACTGAACATCAGCTAAAGTCCAGCAGGATCAGGCTCTGACTCTCCTTTTTAATTTTTCCTCAGAACAAAAGGATATAATGAATAATACCCTTTTCTGTTTCTCAGTGAAGCAGAGATTAGAAAAAAAAGCGCTTTTTTTTTTTTTCCATAAACTCTTCCTGAAACATGCTTGAAGCATTGGAAAAAATTAGTAGGCGTATGATAAATGACCCACAAGAGACAGATGCAGTAATCTGTGTGCCTTTCTAAAATAACTGTCTTTAGGGGAACTTTTATGTTGTTATTTCTTAGCTCCTCTGGTTATCAGAATGGCTTTGCACAGTGGCATATATCATGCTTTTATTTTAATTAAACATATCTCGAGGAAGAGCTTGTAAAAACGCAGCTAGAGGTATTTTATAGGATTTGAACTTGAGGTCATTTTGTTCTATTCATCTCATTTGCATTCAGGAGCTTCTTGCCTTTCCGTGTGAGCAGAAAGGTACCAGGGCAAAGGATGTCGGTGTGAGCAAAGATCGTGGTTTGTGCAAGGCAGCTCTTTCTACTTCAGTACACTTCTTTGTAATGTAGCTGCTCTATAATATTTATTTAGTCCTTTACAGGGGAAGAGTGGTCATTTATTTTAGGAATTTTACCCCTTTAATTTCCAAAGCAGGTTGATGTACTTTCTCAGACACCTTTGGTCTACGAGCTGTGTCTGTATTTTCCTTTGTGGCATCCCCAGTCAGGCTGGTCAAACATTAAAAGGTAGTTTTGATTATACTGAGACATGAATATTTCTAAAATCACCTTTTAACAATCTTTTCTGTTTTATTCCTTGGTAGCAAAGGGGGCAGATGAGCAAAGTGCCCAGTTCTTAAGAGTTATCTGGGTGACAGAGCTGAGTGCAGTAGTTTCAGTTCAAGTGAATATTGAAGTGGATGGGCTCAATGGAGCTTCAGTGGAAGGATCATACAGAAAGGGACATGTGAGAGGCTGTATTAAATGGACTCGTGTCAAGATTCATTTGTTTTACTTACTGAGATTTGCCTGTTTGCTACACAAGTGCCCTTTACTGCTGTATTCAATTCAGATATCATCCCCTCCTTGGGAAGACAACTTTTTTCCTGTTGCGTGCTGCAATTTGCTTTTTATCCTCTTCCATCTGATACCAAACCCACAGCTGATGTAGTTCCTTATCAGCTTATTAGTTTTTCTAAATAATGGCTGCTCCTTCATGAAATCTAGTTGTTCCATGTTTATTTTGAGTGTGTTGTAGGTGTATTTTAGAGCTTCTGTAACTAATTAATCAAATGGGATCTGTGTTTTAGTGTTAGCATTTGAAATACATCGAGTTTATATCTGCAGTCTAATAGTTAATACAATGTTTATGCTCATATATGCTTGCATGTTACAGGTAGAGAGGGGAAGATGTGGGAGCTCAGTATTGCTGAGTTGATCCAATCCTGACCTGAATTTTAATCATCTTGTCACCATCTAATCATGTTGTAACATCCAGTGGAGAGCTCATATTTCTGAGTTTTGCTGATTTGGGGGCAGTTTCAATTCTGTTTGCATCTTATGAAGCAGGAGAGAGTTCTGTGTTCATGGCATCATTTCTCCTGCTGCTCAGGGTTTCCTCCTAAGCAGTGGTTGCTGCGGTGCTAACGATGGCCCCTTTTAGTTTTTCCACATCAAAACCAGGGCTGCTGATTCCAGAAAGTCCAAGCTGGACCATCCCAAGCTAGGAGAACACATCAGTGTAATATTCTATTCGTGTGACAAGAGGCATGGCTGTGCAGTCAGTGTTACAGGGATTTTGTATTGCTCCATGCAGTGTATACAGAACATATTGTTTTTTATATATATATATATATATATATATAAATATATATATAAAAACCATGTATATGTATTTTCCTCCAGGTACTTATCACCTCCAACAAATCTGTCTGAAAAGGGATTGAAAATGCCAATAATTTCAGGTAGCTCAGGCTGAAAGATCGGTGAGTTTTCCTGAGCCATTAGTACTGTTCTTGACGAGGCTTATCTTGCTCTGGGTTAATAATGCACATCAGAGCACTCCCAGCGTTTTGCGGTTCGTTTGGCTCCTGTTAGCAACACAGCTGGACTCCTACATCACTTTTACCTTGTTTAAAAAAAAAATCTAATTGGTCATTAAACTGCATTAGCATCTGTAATGAGCCCAGGCATCCTTTTGCAGCATTTTTCCTTGCCTGTCTTCAAGAAACCTCTGTCGGGCTGTTTGATACCAGTGTTAATGGCACAGCAATGTAGTTAAAGGCAAAATTTTGTTCTCATAAATGGTATGATAAAATATTAATTGATCTTGTCATTTAGTCTGATCTCTCAACAGAATATGAATCATTTGTCAGGAATATTTACTGTTGTATGTCCTGGTGCTTCCGTGTTAAAATGAATAATTTTTTACTTACTGCAGTAAAATGCATAGGTATGGTAAGGGCAGCAATATATCAGTCTGCGTGTTGAGAATCTCTCTCTATTGGACTTTTTTTACTTATTTCAATATATCTTCATTTTTCTTTCCTGCCATTACCTAATTTCATGTGAAAATTTCTTCATGTGGTTCTCTTTTTCTTAGTTCATTAGATTTCCATGGCTGTTTATTGTATCAGCTTGGCATCTGGCTACTGTAGCTCCTTTGAAACAAACAACGTGATCGAACAAACCCCAATAAAATTAACCCTCGTGCTCTAAACAGACAGATACATACACAGTATGACTGTAAAAATTACGTAGCCAAAATAAAACTTCTTTCTGTTCTCTTGTTAACCTGATTCCATCCGATGGAATGCTGGAACAACTTTCAAAACATTTTTCAGTTCAGCATTTTTACATCTTCCGGTACATTCTGCCGTCAAAAGAAGTGTCTCTTACACTGAAAAAACCAAACCAAACCAAAAAAACCCAAACAAAAACAAACCTGAAAAAGAACTTTGCAGACCTGCAACATGAATTGTCTCAGTTTTGTGTGGAAACTTGTAAATCCCTGTCCTAAACATAAGTTTTAGGGGAAGTTACAAATCCCTACGCAATTGCTGACGTGCTGAGCCTCACCTGAGCTGCTCAGACTCCTGAATGCAATGTATAGGAACTATAACGTGTCCATGCACAAGTGACCAGGGGCACATCAATTAAGTCTTTATACCTACGATCTAAGGGGCACAATGTGCTAAGGCCTCTAATTCCCAGTATATTTTGGAACTGGACCTTCATTATTCTTTCTGCAGTACCTGACCATGGGGTAAATAAATGTAAGAAGTGGAGATAATGACTGGAAACGGGTTATTTTGTTTGGGTAAAGCTTCTGTCAGAAGGGCTGGAATTGGACAGCACTCAGGATCAGTTCAAGATGATACTTAATTCCATGTCCATTTATAGCTTTCCTCTTCTCTGCTGCGAGCTAGTGTCCCTGTTGAAGGCATTGTCACAGCCTCTGCTTGAATGTTGATATTTGGCCTTCAAATTGGCCAAAAGAGCTATATCAAAAGTATCTTTATGCTCTGGTCAGGGCATAGAAAGTTCCACATGCCTCTGTTTGTTTGTAGTTTTTTTTGTTGATTTCGTTGGGTGTTTTTTTACTTTCTCTTGTCAGATTGTTGTCTTTTTTTGTTTTACCTGTGAATTCCAACGTTATTTATCCTGCCCAAGGAGGGTTTTGGGGCTATTGTTAATGACTTAAAGCTGTTCTGTGTGAGAAGGGAGAGCCTTGCTAACTAAATATACAAAAGATATACTTTTTTAAATAAAAAAAATGCCAAAGAGTCTTACAGCACTGTTATAATACCAGTACTCCCAGCAGAGGCCTCATACATATGCATGGTCAGAGACCACCACATGGGAGAAACACTGTGAGCATGGGGGAGAGAAAATGAATATTGATAAAACATGTCACAGACTGTGAAACAGCCCACAGGAAATATATAATCTCGGTGGGTGTGCTTAACTGAAACAGATTAAGATCTAAATCCATGCAGCTGATAATGTTTTTTATCTTGAAAGGTCAACTGGGTATTTGACACCTCCAGTGTCACCAGGAACCTATGGGAAAGACATTGGGCAGGGTGCCTTCAATACATTTCATTTAGAATGGACATTTATGGCTGGTCATTGACCTTGAGATTCCATTAGCAGTAATGAAGGGCAGTCAGGAGTGCTCTGTGCCCACGGTAAATGATGCATATACACAGATGAGAACAGGTCCCTATCCATGCACTGGCACTGCATTCCTGCCTCAGTCAGAGAGCAGCAAACGGTGGCACCAACAACAGCCACACTGCTTTGGAAGGAATTTCAGTTCACAGTGGAGTTCTGCTCTTTTCCATTTCCCTCCTCTTCCTTTTTTCCCTCAAAGTTTCTAATTCTTAACCCAAAAGAGCACAAACTGTGTTTGCCTAATCACACAGAGAGTTTATGAAGATATGCTACCAAGAAATTAAATACAATTGAATGTTTGTTTGTAGAGCACCCTTAATGAAAATGTTTTAAACACCAATTAATCAGAACGTTTCTAGTTTGCTCTGGGTGACAGTCATCGTACCAGAAGCACAATGTGTAGACTGAAAGTTCATCACAGAATGGTTTGGTCTCTCACAGGAATAAAAAAAAACCCCAACATATTCTAGGCTGCAGACAATCTGCAATAGCGGGCATTGAAAATAAACTATTGCACTCATTATTGATAATCATAGCTGGATTCGACCTGAGACAATTTTTAATTCTTTTCATTTTCTTCCCTAATCCCATTACTATATTATCCATGTCAGAAGTTTTGTATGTCTGTAGAACACAGTGGTTTTGTTCTTATTAGTTTCTCATATAATGAAATAATTTTAATATGTCCCAGAACATGAAATTTCACCTATTTAATTTGAATTTACTAAAAATGTGTGTGTATATATATATATAGCTGCATGAAGTTCAAAGAATATTGAGTAGACAACACTTCAATAAAATTTTTCTTGAAAGGATATAAGGACCTAACTTAAGTATGAGACTGTGAACTGCTCTTGAAGTGTGGGGAACAAATGAAGTTATGAGTTTCATATTTGAATGACTTTTATTAATTGCTTGTCTCTCCTCTCTGCAAATATTGAATAATATTTACCCAGAGAGAACACCTCAGCAAAAATTTCTTTAGCCTAAAATACTAGTTTAATGCGTATTCCTACCAAAGCCACCAAAAACGGATTAATCTTGCCCCCCTTTCTGTCCTTGTTTTGTAAGTTGTTTAGAATGAAACAATAATGTTTTCATAAATCACTAGAAGACCCAAAAAATTGGCATTGTCAGCACATTAAACCCACAAAGACAGTAGGCAATGAGGCTTTAGAAAGTACATTGTTTTCTTAATAGAATAGGCTGCAAATAAAAACAATAAAAGTTGACCACTGAGATTTCATTGAGCCGTAGCAAAGTTGGCAAAAGGATGGAGGTTTTAAAGGTCATATTGGGTAAATCTTACTTTTAAATGTAAAGTCACCTGAAAATCATTCATTTCCTCAAGAAAAGAAAGTTTGCCTTTGGAAATGAGGCTTGCCAACCTTTGTAATGGTAGCAAGCTGAAAAAGCAATTGTGAACCCCCTACAGGCTCCTGTTTTCCC
Source organism: Anabacerthia variegaticeps (assembly GCA_035583185.1). NCBI lineage: Eukaryota > Metazoa > Chordata > Aves > Passeriformes > Furnariidae > Anabacerthia > Anabacerthia variegaticeps. The sequence continues at coordinate 4,168,079 of JAWWEW010000028.1, forward strand.
TTTCAAAACAAAAGGGGGAAAGGAAAGAAAAGCTGCCAGCACCCAAGCTGCAAACTTCACCCCTGGGCCGTTCTCTAGCAGCTACCACCAAAAAGAGCTTTCCCTGAGGCACAGGGATGGTTTCCCCTTTCCTCTGGAGGCTTTGGAGCCTTCCTGGGATGATGGGTTTGTGCTCAAGGTGGCTGCTGGCAGAGGAGCCGAGTGAGGTGTCTGAGACAGCCAAACTCAGGACCTCAAAGAGCCACCTTTACCATGGCCTGGAGCTCAGGGGGGTTTGGAGTGCTCTGGCCTTGCCCTTAGAACATCCTCACCTGCTTTGGGGTTGGTTCTCTTGGATATGAAGGGAAGTGTGAGGAGACAGACCCAAGGGCAAAGCCTGACCTCTCACTGCTGACCTGGAACGTGGCAGGTCAAGCTGCTGCAAAGGCCTTGCTTTAATTAGGTGCACTTTTTAGTGTCTTCTCTCATGGAAGGACCTGAACGTCTTTTAATTTAGGCCTGCTGAAGGCATCTAAGAAACCACTTTTGGCTCACAACCAAGAGTTTCTGAGAACAGGACTCTGGTAGCCACAAGATGTGTCTGCCTAGTGTTCTGTAACTGCTCCATTGCATGTTGAAAAAATGACATGTTGAATTTTAAGGTCCCCTGGCAGATACTGCTGTAATAGCAGGACTGGGCTGGCTCTTGACTCTGGATCAAGTGCTAAAAGCTGCCATTTGAAGTGGAAAATAAGAAATGCTACCCAGGGCTGGATGTGCTGTGCTGGTGTTGGGCTGTGAGGCAGGATGGGTCTCACTCTGGCACAGGTAGGTGAGAGCTGTAACCATGTTATACGTGGAGAAACTCTGCCAGGTTCTCTGACCAGACCCACCAGGTCCGTGTAGCTCACTGGGTGGGTCATCTGCTTCCTTTATATATTAGTAAATATGAAGTCAATCCCCTCCTTGGCTCGTTTAATCTCAGCTGATTTGATTAAAAATTAAGTATTTAGTAGTATTTTCACATTAAAAATGTTTTCTTAGTTTTAGGCAATATTTGAAATATGTTCCCTGTTTTAGCCTGCAGAACTTAAGTGAAAGTTTTTAAATGCTGAAACCCTGTTTATTACTGTGACTTTATTTTCTGTATAATAGCACACTTAGATGTGAAGAAACGTCTTATATAAAAATATAATATATTCACAAGATACATATTCTCTAATTACTCACTCTTGATGTGTATGTTTTTAATAATAATTTGGCCTTTAAGTGAAATACACCTCTTCACCTTGTAAAACTTAAAGTAACAACTAATTAAAGCAGTAGTCCTGTTTTATTTGAAGAACAGCTATTTCTTTTGGAAAGCGTTGTGAGGCCAGTTTTAAAGTAAATGAAGCATGTTCTCTGTTTATAAAAGTGAAGTGTTCCATTGCATGGGCTGAATTTCAGTGTCCTGCAGCAGCTGGGGGGGAGCAGTGGTGCTCTGGGAGGCCAGGGAGACCTGGGAGGCACTTGCAACCGGAGCATCATTTTCTTTTTGAAAAGATATTTTAATAGAGGTGGGTTAGGTTGGTCTTTTTTAAAAAGATGTTGCTGATGCTTGCAATTTGAGGTTAGAGTACTGTGAGGCATCAAAGGACTGGGAGAACTTCCCTGGTGCTTTTACAGGGCAGTGGGTTGTGGTATTAGAGCAAGACTGGAGTTTCTGCAATTTGTCCCTTGCAGAGAATGCTGCCTTTGAGTTACTGGCACAAAATGTGAGGGCATCTAAGCGTTGAATTGCATCTTTCCATTTGAATTGTCAAAAGAACCCTGTAACTTATTTTCTATTAAAGACAACAGAAATCCTGAGCAACTTCTTCAGTAATGAGAAAATCTGTTCATTCGGGCATTCCAGCTTTGATTCTGCAGTTTCTGTGATTTGGAGTCATCTACCCAAATCTTCAGTCTCATTAACACTGAGGAAAAACCAGACTTTTGCTCAAATGATTAGCCAAATCAGTCAAACATTTAAATAGCCTAATATGACTTCCCTGCTAAGGATGACTGATGGTTTGGTTCTGCATAAGGGCTTTTGATTAGTTGCTTTGCTTTTCTTTGAATACGTGGGCCTCTCTGGGCATCCCTTTCCAAAAGAACACAGTACACTTCGTAACAAACTTGTGTAGCTGGTTTCAAGCAAGTACCACGAAGAAAAATTATTTATTCTCTCCTAACCAGTGAAATCACCCCGTTATTCATAAATGTGAAACACTTCAGTAATTATTAGGGGGTTCTGCTTCTCTTTGCAGGGTTGCTTAAGCTGAAACGAATGCTGCTTTTCAATTTTAGTGAATGAAAAACTTGGGAAATAAACGTATAATCTGGCAATTTTTTATGTCCTGTTTCTTTTTTGCTTGGATTCTGACATTCCCTAGGAAAGCTAAGACTTAAAGTTCTGATAATCTGCTGTCTCTGTTAGTGATATATTGAGGTGTCCCACCTGTCAGCCAGTTTTATATGGCATGAACTTTAGCCTTAAATTATGTCAAAAGTAAATTTTTAATAGTTTGTGTTTTTTTTTTTTTTAAACTAAAAATATTACCCTTGTATCTGCAGTTTCAGGAATGCCTGTGAAAATGAACTTAAGGCATAAATGAAAAAGGGGAACATATTTCAAGAATGCACCATGATATAACAGAGCAATTTAATGTCATCAGTGCAGGAAAATAAAAAAAAAAGGCAATTCTGAATGTTGAGAAAAGAACACACTCGTTATGATCTGAAGTTTGGAAGCAGTATTTAAAATGGTATATTAGGTCTTAAAGTCAAGCATTAAAGAAAAGAATGAACTTCTTTACCAAGACTGAATTGCATTATATAGAAATATTTTGTGAGAGTGGTGTCATTTTTCTCATTGCCTGGGCAAAAGCCTGCAGTAACAGCACGGCACATGTTGCTGCTCTTGACAAATCTAATGACACTTTGCTCATCTGTCAAATCCTGCATTTAACTAGGCAAGTGCCATATCCCAAAGCTGCTTCTCATTTGCAGAGAAAGCAGAGCCACCACGAAAATAAGCAGCAGGGTGACATTATTGTTCCATATTCCAGCTCCCTGGTCCCTGATTGATGCTCAGGTGTGAAAGAGCTGCAGCCCCAGCCACGTTCACCCACACATTGTAATGAAGAGACTCTGCTGGTGGAGAGGTCGCAGCAGATAAATCAAGTGGAAAACCTTTGACTTTTGTGTTTTATCACATGTTATTCAGGCCATCAGCTGGTTGGGGTGGGTTGTTTTTTTCCTGAAATGTTGTTTATTAGGTATAAAATTTGGAATGTATAATGAAGTAGCATTTGGTATTTCTTTAGCCTTCTCTATTGATCGGCACAGCAAAGGGATGAGAAGTCCACTCAAGTGGTTTGCTGGGATGCGCAGGATGTAACTGAGCACTCAAAGCAGAATAATGCCAGTCCAATGAAAGCAGCAAGTGGTTGGAGTTCACCTACATAAAGAAAACAGTGGGTACTCTAATCAAATCAGAAATTATTTTCTATTTTATTTAAATAGTGGTACTTCAATACATGAAAAACGCTGCTATAAGTACAGCAAATTCCACTTACGTTAACCAACTGAAAATCAGTTCAGAGCTTACACATTTCTAAGAATAGTGGAGAGAGGTAGGATGAGACTTACACAAATTATTCCTTCTCTTCTTTCCTGACATTTCCCCCTTTGTTCTTAGGATTTTTTTTGAACCTAACAACCTGCTTTGTATCAAGGAGTTTATCCTTCACTGTCACAGAAGATGCTGCCATGGAATTCAGCTAAAGAAATCGATTTAATGTTTTGATAAAGGAGAAGAATTAGATTGGCATTACAGAGAAACATTTAATAAGGATGAGAAATAAAGTCAAAGCACAGTGCTTGTCTCTTACTGTGGTTCCAGTGTATCTTTTAAAATACTGTGGGTAACTCAGGAGTGGAGAAAGTCTGGAGAAGCTGACCAGAAATAAGACATGGGTGGATATGAAAATGCGTATAGATGCTACATTTCTTAATTCTGGATGACCACTGTCAAGTCATATTTGGCTTTTAACTACAGTTTACTAAGAGTTTTTACAAAACCCAGTACAGTGCACAGAGTGACTAAAATAAATGCTTTGTTGAAGTATTAACAGGCAAAGTCTCCTAGCTTGAATGTAAAATGTAGGAACCTGAAATTTAAATTATGCAAAGGCTTGAGCTGGGTACCATTTTTTAAATAAAATTCAATAAATTGTTCAGCTGAGAGGGAAGATGAAGGCATAATAAATGCTCATATTTTACTTAGGGGTTTTGTGCTTTAAGCTCCCTGGGAATGGCTTTTGTTGTCTTCAATTTTTCCTGTATTTGTTACCAGGTAATGATAGAAAATCACAAGTGAACAGAACCTTTTCCTTAGGCTGTTTTTGGCAGAGGAAAAGGTGTTTTGTGTTGTCTGGTCACCTGCAGTCCTGCTGGGGGGTCTGTAGCAGTTGCAGGAAGGCACTTTTGTAACCCTTGTGGTAGAAAACACACTCCTTTTGACAGGTGAGTCAGGTGTTTCTCACCTATGAAGGCACAGAATGCCCTGAGCAGGAAGGCACCTGCAGAATCACTGGAGTCCAATCACCTCCAAGAGAAATGAGTCACTGAGACAGCTGATGGTTTTGTCAAGGTTGGAGAAGTCCATTTAGGATGGACCCAGGAATTATGGCAGGAAATGCAGCATCCAATGCTTTCCTTTAACCCAAGAAATGGTGGATACAAAATTGGAACCAGTCCAGGCTGGGAGTAGAAGTCCCCATGCTTGTGGGGCACAGACCTGGTTCTTCAAGGCGTTATGCTATTGTAGTGTGATTGAGAAGTCTTTTTAGTAATTGCATATCTGGAGAGGAAAGTTTTGATTCCTTTTTACTCACAGGAAAGGCATCATAGTGAGCCTCAAAGGGGAAAAAGCCCTATAATCATTTAGGTTGAAGTGCTTCTTAATTCAAGTGGTGTGCCACTTAGAGAACTTGATAAGAAGGGTTAGAACTGGAAAAGAAAGACATTTTTAAAAGCAAAGCTATTACAAGGTTCATTACTTTATTTATATGTTCTCCAAAATCACATGAATGAAGGGAAAAAATGAGGGGAAAAAATACTGGCTTCAGTTCAGAATGTCAATTACTACTTTTTTAATCCTCTTTTCACAATTTATTTGACATCTTGAACAGTAGCCAAAAAAGCTATTATAACTATAAAACATATTCATTGGTATAAATCTCATTAAGTTGAGCAATTTAATTAAGGTATTGACATGCTTAATTGATACGTGCAAGGAGAGACCATTTTCATATCTAATTTCCATACGTTTTCTGCTTGAAAAAAACCCAGCTCCGTAAAAATGTTATAGATTCAGCTAAGCCCTGTCATCCCAAAGGAGCACTTGCTGCCATTTACCTTGATTTAGAGCCAACTACTCTTCTAAGTGGATCTCCATTAAGTGGATCTGATGTATGCCTGACTCAAACATGCGTCAGCTTCTCTTATGATCAATAGCGGAATATTTATATTAATAAAGCACCAAGTTAATTAAATAAAATAGTCTTCTGGGTAAACTTAAGATACTAGGGGATGGGCAGAGAATCAATATACTCTGCCATTTGAACATTAACTATGTGCTCTGAAATTTTATGTTATGGTAGCAAAGATGTTTGCAGTGCAGAAACTCCCAGGGCAGGAAAATACTGAGCATCCTGGGCAGGACTTGCTGATCTAGTTATAGAGAAACCAGCAACCAAAAAACCTTGGATCTCTTTGGCTTCTGTAACTTCATTCCTGCAGACACATTGGAAATGTTTTCTTCTGGATTAGGGCAGAACACAAGCAAGGGGTTGTTTTCCCAGTTGCCTGGACTATTCCCATTATGCCAGGGAAGGAGCGTGACTGAGAAAACTGGCCAGGTTAGAGTTTATCAGTGGTGGTGAAGGGTCATAGGTCACCTACAGAGACACCTTAAACATTACCTTGAAAATCAGTGTGCCACTCACAAGTGTGTGTAGCTGCCTGTCTCAGCCCAAAGCCCAGCTGTCCTCCAGCCTTTCCCAGCTGCAGCAACCCCCGTGGGCTCTGTCTCTTCAGACAGAGCTGGCAGAGAGATGTCTACGTGAGTGGGTGACTTCTGACCTCTGTGGAAACCCATCCCTGTTAGAAATGTAATCCCAAGTCTCAGATTCACATCACTATTTCGCTCTCACAAGCAAGCCCTGCTGTCCCTGTGGCACTGGTGCTATTTCTATGATGTGCAGATGGCCTTTGAAGGAAGCAAGTTCCCTCAGGTACCATTGCAATCCACTGATGCCACTTCATCCTGCCTTTTAGCTACATTTTACAGCTTCGGTACAATAAAGTGGAAAATGTGTTTTTAAATAGTACTGCAGTTTTAAAACAATGCCTGGTTTCCATAACCAAAGGCAAAGAAAATCTTAATTCAATAGTTTATTCAGTCAGTTTAGAAGGTGTTCTGTGTCAATATGCTTCCATCTCTTTAGTCAAGGCACCGTGACATTGCTAAAGGCACTGACACCTCTGGTCCAGAGGTGAGTGGTCGTGTGCCAGAGCCCTCCATTCCTGCATTCCTTCTTGCAGGCTTTGCTGGCTGGCACTGGGCTCCTTCCTGCTCCCCTCACACGTCCTGGGGTTGGGTTAAAGGTGGTGAGTTAACCCAGAGGAAATGAGAGCACGTTCTCTTCTCTTTGAAATCCCAGGTGTGCTGGGCTGGGTCCTTGCTGAGCACGCAGGGATTGCTGAACATCCCATGAACACAACATGGGGTCGGTGGCTGAGAGGGACATTTCTGTGAGATGGCTCTTTGCTGACTTCTCTGTGACAGGCACTACCTGCCATAAGCTGAAAAATCAGCTTGTAAACCTATGGGGAGGCAGCATATGGAATAATGTGCAGGATTTATTAAAATAATCAGCAGAAGTGCTTCTGGGCTATTGCAGGGGAAGGACACTGACATTTTCCTGTGATGTGTGATTTTGACCTGGTTAAAATGTTTCTAATTACCAGGCACTGGGGAAAAGCTAAAGGAATAACCTCCTTTGCCTTACAGTGGATTTTGTCTTCCAGTAGCTTATATCAGCATTTACTGAAAATACTTGGGTTAGTTCCTGTTTTTGCATTGATGTAGAGCCTTCTGGAGAAGACACATGTATGGTGTGTTTAATACTTCCAAATATGCTTCACATATGAAGAAATAAACTTTGCCTCTTGTTTAATATTACTAATCAAAGCATGTATGTTACATCTGAAAGTGGAAAATATTTAATATATGTAAACCCGTACTTCTGCTCTATTGTTGTCTTTGGTAAAGTGTTGGTAATGCATCCCAACCCTACTATTTAGTATTTGTTCTGCCTTTCTTCTTTTATATCATTCTTATGTTCTGTGATTTAGAAAGACTGAACAAAGAGTGCAAGCTAGAAACAGCATTGGAACCATATGTGTTATAGTTGTATATAATCTATACTGTAATTTAAGAGGGTGGGATAGGTTTAGTTAGAAAACCGCTCTCTGTGTTACACATAGAATTGTCTTTCCAGAAATTAACTGTTCAAAGAAAGGGAAAGTGATTGCATCTGAGCTAGGATAGAAACAGATTCCACCATGAATTCCTTTCTGGAACTTAACAAAAACCTTTGTGTATGGAACTGTGATGCAGAAATTCTTGGTTGGTTTTTTTTTTTTTTTTTTTTTACTGACTCTTAGTTTTTGTAGTTTTTGTTTCTTGATTGTTGGTTTTCTCTGTGACATCTGGAAGTAATGATGTCAATAACTAATACCAGAACATAAACTTTCCAAGTCTTATAATGAAGTTAAATTTCCTTTTTTGATAAAAGTATTTGTGTCATATGACACATGACACCCCCTTAGCTAATTGTTTTTTCAAAAGCTTGCTAAAGAGATGTCCTGAATTGAAAAAGCTTTTGGGATAATAAGTCAAGTGTTATTGTCGGGCACAGTTTCTCCTGGAGACTCACCCAACTGTAGTGGACTTTAGAGAAAGTCATCATCATTCCCAGCAGTGATGAAATCAAATCACTCTGGAATTTGATGTTCTTTGATTTGAGAGAGCCTTACAATGAAACAGCAATGTGTAGACTTCTCTCTGCTTCCCTTGGGGTCTGCGGTGCAGCAGGCACTCCTCCCTCTCCCCGGTCAGCTTTTTGCCATTTAATTGAATTTTCTGAGCTGACATTGTCAATCTGAAATTCAGCAACACGCTTGACAGGGAGTCGGAGGAAAGCCGAGTTCATTTCTGGAAGTGGCTTTATGCAAATACATCCTCCTGTGGCTTGCTGGAGCAGCTCATTTGCTGATGAATCAGAGCAGTGCCCTTGTTCCCTTGTTGTCTGTGGGAATAAAGCTCAAAAGGAACCTCTGAGGGTTCCTGTAAACCAGTCACACATCCCCAGGTCTCCCTAGGAGTGCTTTGGGTGGTTGGGGGAGAAAATATGAGTTTGTTTCCCAAGTAAAGTCTGGAGGTTTCCATTCTACAGTGATTGGTTGTTTTCAGGGAACCCACCTCAGCTGGTGACTTGCTCGGGCCAGGCTGGGTTGTAAGGGGCAAGGAAGTCCTAAGGACATTGTTAATTCTTGCGAATTGTTTTGTTTTTAGCTGAGTTTTCAACAAAGGTTTATGTGTTTGGTGCATGATCTACCAAAACATTAAAATAAGAAAACCCTCAGCGGGACGAGTGGCATGATTACAATTATAACTTCCTTTTGGGGAAGAATTCATAATTTCATTTGGTAAAAGCTAATTTTGGTTTAGATCTGCATCATGTTACCACATTTGTTCTACTAGTACACTTTTTAACCACCTATATTCTATTTAAATGCCTTTTCCTAAAGCACAGCACTATCAAATGATACACTTTCTGTGCATGGAGTGGGATTCTTGAAGGTGTTTTGCCTCCATGGATAGTCATTGAAAAAAAGAAGTTATTTGGTTATGTTTCAGTGAGTTTTCCTTGTACTTGTGGATAAAGAAGGAGAATGAGGTTTGTGGGGATCTCACACAGCTGTAATGGTCAGGGTGCCCTGCTCTGAAATCCTGGAGCAGCCTGGGGGTTTGTGGATCCTGCTGTAAAAGGGAGAAGCTGGGATCACTTAAACAGTTGCATCTTGCATGACCATCCCCAATAGAGTTAACCACTTTGTGGTATTACATCTTGGTCTAATAAATCTAGATGTCATTTCCCCATGGCAGAAAGAATTAAGGCTACAGAGCAGCCTGAAGTGTGTCTTCTGCTGCAGTGTTTCACTGGGGCTTTCAGGGACTAAACGATCCATAGCAGGAAAGACACATAAAGGTGAAGCTGCGGAAGAAAAAGAGGCTAAAATATTATGAAAGAAAGAAGGGAAAAGGTGCATAGAGCTTTTTTGTCCTTCTTCTAGGGCTTCAGTACCTGATCACAGGGTACAGTCTGCTGAGTATCACTGCACTAGATCTTGCTGGTCCAATATTATAATAATTTGTGTTTAAAACTTGTCTCACAGCTAAAGCACGAGTGTTCTCTTTTTACACTGAGCACTTTTTACCACAGAACGGAATAAGAGCCCGGTGATAACCAGGCCTGAGCTACAAACAGAATGTTGTTTTTCTCACTGCAGTGCATTCAGATGATTTGCAGCTCGTTTTTACCTCACTGGCATAAATTGAGAGTCACTGTGGTTGGTTTTAGTGTCCACGGATTCTCTGAAGTTTTTATTCCTTTTTATAAAGCTACAGAAATGTCTACAGTGATCATGCAAACAAGTTAAATAAATGGCCTCTTTAACTTTGTTAAAAATAATGCCTAGATTTTTATATGAGAAATTGCTACTTACTCCTATGAAAACAGTCTATTTTCTTAGCCAAAGCACAGGATTACAGCCTGAATTAAATCAGTACTGTTATCATTTTCATTGTCATTCTACACTGTGATGGTGAGGTACACAAAAATGTAATGATCAGGGAGATATTTTTTTATATACACATCAGTAAAGTGCAAAAATTCTTTATTATAAAAAATATGCATCTTTAACAAAGGCAGAGTTAGGTCAAGAAAGACCATTTGAAAGAGAGCCTCGCTCCAGATGTTGATCAGTTATCCAATTATGGTGCAGATTATTAGCTCATGTTTTATACTTCCTGATTTCACGTGTTTATCTTCTAAAATAAGAACTCAACATATTTAAAAAATATATATGCCCGATAAACTGCAAATATCTCTTTGCTTAGTGGTCAGGCAGGGCTTAACCAAGGGCTCATTTTTGCTCTGTGGAGATGAGAGGAGGGTAATATTGCCTAGTGATGAATTTGCAAATGCATAGCATTTCTTTCCAGTACAGCTCCACAGACAAAATTATACATCAGAAAACAGTTGAACAGCACAAAACCAGGTGTTTGGGGGTTTTGTTTGTTTTTTTTTTTTTTTAATTAGCTTAAAATAAAGGAATCTCCATTTAGCTCCATTCCCATTTCAGAAAGTATTAACATTAATAAACAGCCTTATGAACATTTATTAAACAAGAGCCTCATCTGATTTCTAGTAGGTTCTCTTCGAGGGTTCCCTCAGAGCCCACTGGCTGTGACTTCCCAGCTCCTGTTCCCTGGCGTGTCCAAGGCTGAGGATGGAGACTCTGAGGGAATATTTCACTTCTGTTGTGTGTGTTCCAAAAGACAAAGCAGATGCTGCTTCCTAAAATGAAAACTCACCATCAGTCTCAAGATGGGTGGGTTTAAAAGAAGTCTCCTAAGTGCTGTCTGATCACTGTTTGCTTGGCATTTTGGAAATGGCAGGAGGAGGGGGGGGAAGAACTGTGAAAGCCACAAACATGCCTTTGATTGGGCATTGGCACAGATTAGTTGCACAGTTCATTTAAAATCATATATTTACTAATCTTAGAGATATTGTGATAGGTTTAATTTTTTTCTGTTTTTGTTGGGTGCATTGATAGACAAATGTCATAACACTGTCTCTAATTCAGCGAAAAAGAGAGGGTTTTGGTGTTTGGTTTTTTGAAGCAACCGAAAATGATAAAAACCTGCAATAAAGGGTGCACAAAGAGTATCTTCTGTTATTTTAAACACTTAGAAAGACTCCAGCATGTGCTATGTGATCCCTGCAGCTGTGTCAGGACAAAACTCATGGATCTGTGAAAGTCCGTGCAGGTCAGATCCCTGACAGGGTCTTTATTAGCAGGTGGGTTTTAATTTGTCCTTGGAGAAGGTGGAAGATGATGTTAAAATAATTACCTGTTGCTCAGATCTTTTTCCTCCTTGATTGCTCGGTGATCACTCCTCCCCAGCCTATAGGCTCAGGCTGTGCTCTGTGTCCTGTTTTGTGAACATATCTGTGAGCCTGGCCTTAATTAGGCTACGTGAAGCTTTGGGTAAATGTTGGGGTAGAGAGGTATAGAGTTAACATCTCTCACCTCCCAGTCAAACTGGACCAACAAAGGAACCGTGGTGTTTATCTCCTGCAAGCTTAGCAGTAGTGCCTGTGCAGTGGTGTGTGACTGTGTGAAAGCAGCGAGGACTGCTTTAATTGGAATTTTTGCTGAGTTCCCTCCTCGAAACCAACCAAACTAGAGTTTTCCCGAACGCCGTGAGCTGCTAGCCAGCTGTATGGTGTTTAGCAAAACCACAATCCCCTGCCTTGTTCAGGGTGCACACCATCCTCAGGACCTGCCCTTGCTCTGCAGAGCTCACGTTGCTGTCTCCGTCTCTTCTTTTAGTGCAGTACAGTAGGAAGAAATTATATTCCCTATAGAAAATCAGCAGTGATGCTGAGTTTGCACAGAGTAATGCTCTACAATCCTGTTGTTCTTAAGCTCTTGCCTTGTAGCCCATGGGCAACAACACTTACCCATTTTTCCTTTAGACCGAGAGCTGGAATTGCTACTTTGCAGTAAATCCCATCTTTTACACTGAAACCGCGGTGAGAGCAAAGCCATTTCTTCACTGAGGGTATAAAGCCCTCCTGAGGACAGAGGTGCTGATGAGTGTCAGACTCGCCACAGCGTGTTCTGACTGCTGTTGGAGTGGGCTGATTCAGGCAATACATTTCCCACCTGGAGGATGATAAAGATCTTGAACTTATCTTGCATATTTACAAGGCTCAAAGTTTCTGCATTGTCCTTAATAGCTAAAAGTTATTTGTTAGTCCAGCTAGAGAACAGGAGAAACTAATACTGAGCAGTTTTGGAAATACTATGACAATAGCTCCTAGCTAAGAATAATATTTAGTTGTTGGAAATGTTAAATATTAGTTTTAATGAAAAAAAATAATTAAAAAGCTGCCATAATTTTGGCAGAGCAGGAAAAATCCTTCTTTTTTAATTTGCTGTAAATGAAATGCTAGCTTGATGTGATACAAAGGTATTTTAAACTATGTGGTAGAATGTATTCATGGAGCCTGTTTTGATCTGATTTCAACACCTGCATCCTTGGGCTGGTGTGTACTGGGATTTATAGCTCCAGATCCATTTCTTCCATACCTCAAGCACGGTCCTTACTCTCTTGGCCCAGTCTTAGCATGCTTTGAAGGCACAGCAGCCTTGGCAAGCACACTCTAATTGCAGCAGAGACAGATCTGCTTCCTGAGAACAGGGGCTGCAGCTGCCTGGGGGAGGTGATGAGGAGCTGCCCTGTTGCCCCCATCACTGTATTGATGAGCAAGAAGAAATTGCAGCCTTTGGAGGGGGATCTGAGCTGCAGCCCTTCTGCTGCTGCTGCAGTGCTGCTGTTGGGCCATGAGCGAGCTTAAGGAGGTTTGAGGCATTGCAGGTTGTTGTGCATTGTAACAAACTCTGCGAGACAAAAATGGGAATGCTGAGCCTTTAGTTAAAAGCAAAAGACACCAGGAGTATTAATACTCTGTGCTGGAATTATTAGAGATATAATTGAGTACATTTCTTCCTCCAGTCCCACCAGTGGATTTCCTTTCTACCACTTTGCATGTTTCTCTATTTTCTCTTGCATGCTTCTTCTCTTCCTTTGCCCTGTCTTTTCTCTGACTGTAGAATTTACTTTCCCTCCAGCTCTTGCTCTATGAAAAAGCTGACTTGTATCATTCCTCACTTCGTTGACTTGCTTATCTTTTATTATGTGTTACTTAGAGATAACCTATTATCTTTGGATTGCACTCTCTAATTTTCCCCATCTGTTACTCTTTAGCTCCTTAATTGTGTTACTTAATTCAGTAAAACATTTTAGGATAGAGTTTTTGTGTAACATGTTGTACAAATTAAAACTAATTCTAATGAGACAAATTGCAGTGACCAGATTGTGTTAAATATGTGACCTTTAGTGGAGTAGTTCAGTCTGGTTTTAGTCCAGTTGTAAAGAAAAGTTGGGATGAAGAACAGTCACTAAACTTCAGTGCACGAAACTTCAGGAACATTTTATTTTGTTTTGGTTTATTTTCTTTTCTTTTCTTTTATTTTATTATTTTGCTCAAAGGTACTTTAAGGAATCAGCTTAGTTAGTCTGGATTTTTCCTTCACTTTAGCTAAACCACTGGTCTCGTGTGTGAATGGGTAACTGTGAGTCTGCAGTTTTATTATGCAATCAACATACAGTAACATACTGGGAAAGATGCATGTTTGCCTTTGAAGCTTCTGCTCTTGCTGACTAGTTCCTTAAGTCTTTGTATTCAACTCCTTAGATGTTAAAGACAAGCCTAGTTCTTTGCTGGATAACACTTCATGGTGATCTCGCTCTTAGCCCATTGGAGCAGCAGAAATAATTAAAGGGCAGTGTTCAACCATAATAAATACTTCTTAAGCTGGTCTTTTAAAATTTTAGAATCTGTACATCAAAAAAGATCTGCAAAATAATTTGTAAATGCTCAAAGGATGGATTTTTTTATTTTATTTTATTTGTAAAGGGAGACGAGCATATGCAAGGCTAAGCATAAGACTCAGCATAATGTTTTCTCTGCTGATTTTTTGGTTTTCATGTAATAAATGCTATTTTCAGTACTACTGTAACTTTCCAAGTTGTATTAAAGCAGCTGCTTTAATGTTTTAGATCTGTAGTTCAAAGGAAGACTCTAATTTTATGAATGTTCACAGCATCTTTGTTCCAATTAACTGATTTCTGTTCTGTCACTGGCAAAATAATAATAATAAAAAAGTCTTAATGTATTTTATTGCTCTGTTAGTTGAATTTTCACTTAGGATGCAATAGGCAGTGTTAAAGCAGGAAGCTAAAACCAGCATTATGGCAAAGACTGCAGAGGCACTTAGGAAACGTCAGCACTTTTGGGTGGTTTTTTTTTTTCCCTTTCCAATCCTTTTATCAGTAAGGCTCTTGGCAATTCACATTTGAAGATCAGGAAAACAATATTAGACTTGCAGAGGGAGTTAATCTGTGTCCAAAGCATTTTAGCTAAATTAAAGTGAAAACGAAAAAAATGCAATGACTTGTGCCAACTCCTCTTTGAGTCTGGGTCAGAGTGGCGTGTGGTCTGCCGTGTTGGGAGGGCATGTGAGCCACAGCTGCTGGATTTTGTTAGCTCCTGCATCTCATCTCTGCAGACTTGAGGTCCCAGCTCTTCAATATCTCCGTGGCTCCATTTCCCCATCTCAGAAATGCAAATGCTGCTTCCTTTGGGGGGTTCAGCACACGGTGCTGGCTGTGGGAGCTGTTGGTTGAACGTGTCCCTGGTTCCTCTGGGATCTGCTGCCAAGGCTTTTCCAAGCCCATTTCCATCAGACAGGACCCCTGGATGAGGGAGCCAAGGGGGCACTGCACTATATTGAGGCACTTAAATTGAGTTGCAGGATCTCTGTGCCGTGTGTGCTGCTTGCTAGCTGTGTGGCACATTAAACTGCATGCAACTTGCCTGTATTTATCAAAGTATCAGGAAGAATAATCTATTAACTTAATTTAATCTAATTTGACATGAATGTGTTGGGCTCGCTGCTTCCTCCACGGGAACCTTTGGCAAGGAAGGTGCTGCTGATGGGCTGGCACGTTGGAGGTTGTCCTTGGGTCACTGCTTTTGGTCACCTCTCTAACACTGCCTGTTAGGGTGAGGATTTGGGAAAGTCTGTTCTTCTCTAAAGCTGGGATATTTCAGGTTTCCTCCTTAGGATACATCATGTACCCATGCACTGAACTTGTCTTCCATTACAGAACTAGGTAGTTTGAAAGTTTTGCTTAAGGAATAGGATATGTATTAGTAATCATAATTTATTTTTCTTTGGATTTGTTTATATTCTCTTGAATACTGCAATATTTTTCTGTTTTGGGGTTTTTTTTAAGGGTTCAGTTTTGTTTTAGCCTCACATTAGTTTATCTGGTTTTCTGCAGTTCCTGTCAATAACTAATATTTATTTTACATACTTTTAATATGAGCTTCCCATTATGCCTGCAGAGATTGAAAAGCCAGAACTTTTAGATAAACTCAGTAGACAAGTTGCTTGTTGTGGCCTTCTGCTCTCTCAGAACAGATTTTGTACAGTGCCCAGCCTGAGCCTGGTTGGGATTTGCTTGCTTGTGAAAGGTGCTTAACAAAAGTTTGGCACAGTATCAGGAAGCAGAGAGAGAAACATTTCAAAATGGGATGGTTATAATTGTGAGAAGGCAGTTACAGAAAACTAAACATGCATTAGTGGATTTTATTCCATGCTGTGTCACTAGTGCCATGTAGGCTGGCAACTCTTCAGCCCACCAGAGAGATTTATGCAGTACTGGTGCCTAGTGCCTAATAGAAAATAAAAATAATACAGTTTACAGGAAGGTTTTCATAGAAAATGGATGAACTCCTTACAGTCCCCTGGTTTTGCCTGGCTGCAGGTTAAGAGTTGAGCATAAAGACAAAGCAGAAGGCAAAACCATAAATTAGCCCTTTCAGATCACAGTAATGCTAGAAAAAATAACTGTAAAACCTAATTTGTTTTTGTACATGATTTGAAATAATGCACAATAAAATGTCAGACAAACGCGACTTGAGATGTTGGTGGATTTAGTGTGGTTTTATTTGACCACACAGTCCTACTTTTTCAAGCCCTTTTTGTTCTGCTTTGCGTGTGTCTTCCTTTCAGATCTTACTACTTTTTGCCTCCCTAAGCCGTTTTGTCACGCTTTTTCCATTGGCTATAGCTCTGCTGTGCCTCACTGTCACACCAAAGGCACTCTCTGTCATCCAACAGGTCTCCAGCATAACACTTCCTTCTTCTGGGTCTGAAAACCCCTTTACTTTCTCTGGCTTGCCTGATCATTTGTCTGCCTTGAAGGTCTGTCTTTAAAGAACTAATATTTTGTTGCTGGCAAAATAAAGGGGAGGTGAAGGAAAGGTCAGAGTGTGGATCAGTGTTAAACAAATTGTGAAGGTCACAAAGAATTTTAATCTGACTTGAAAAAGAGACTTGTATCCAGCAGCACATTTTTGTTTGTGATAGTCTGAATGGACAATTGTGGCTACTTTGAGAATTTGGTGTAGACTGTATGACTGGTATAAATTTAATTAGTCCCATGACAAGGACATAGTCCACTCTTTTTCTTATCTGCCTGATGGAAAGCAAAAGAAAGCCCTGCATGACTCGTCTTGACCCGCAGTGTCAATGTGGGCTTTTGTGACAGGCTCTGATTTCTGGCCTCTCATTTGAGCAAACCAGTTTGGGGGAGGCTACAAAGGAGCTTGCTGCAACACTAAATTTACTTACAGAAAAGCGTGTCTGGGGGTGAGTACAGACGCCTGCCATTCCCTGTTAATAGTCATTAGAAACCAGAGGTTCTTGGTGAAAATGGGGCGAAATCCTGGGCTTGTGTAGCACAGGGACAGTCATCCCAAAGGATGCACTGTCATTCTCTGTGCTGCAGCATCACCTTCCTTTGGCCTTTTGTCCAGCCATCCCTGTGCCTTCCATTTGCTCATTTATTCTAATTTTTCTTTCCCACTCCTCTGCTTTCCTTTCTTTTTCTTACACTACTCTCTTACTCCTACCTTGTACCCTAAACCAGGCCAAAATTGCTCCCTCTCCTCCATGCTGACAGGGCACCAGCAAGGAGATCAGGGTGAATACTGCTTCTCCTCAGCATGAAAACATCCCAGCTTTGTGGTTTTATGTCCATTCCCCTGCCATTCCTGAAGCCCTCCTTCCTGCCTCCACGTCCACAGCTTTGGAAATATTATAGTGCAAAAAGGGAAGAAGGTTGGCTAAGAGGAAACGATGAGCTGAACTCACAAAGCAGATGTAATAATTTAAAATGAAACATTTTTTAATGGTTTACATCCTAGAAAGACTTTTTGTATTGCTGTTGATTATTTGGGGTTTTTTCGTTTGTTTATAAACAAGGTTTAAAATCCAGTTGTTCCCATTGATAAACGATGCAGTGGGGTTGTTAAATGCAGTGGGTTAAGATCTTTTCACTGTAAATTTACAAAGCTCACAAAGGAATGATTGCCATGTTTTCCCCTGAATATTAATTTCAAATAAGAGGCTGCAATCTGAGCAGGGGTATTTTTGCAGTCAGTAAACAAACAGAGCATGCTGAGAAAATTCCATTGACACTACAGGGTTGCAATTCCAAGGCATAAGACTTGGCTGCAGGTACTCTGAGAGCAGATCATGGCGTTGTGCCAGTGTCATGGCCACTTTTGAGGGATGTTTTCTGGAAGTTCTGTCATTTGTATCACGAATTCTGGTGGGTTTTGCTGTGGAGTCATTTCAGCTCATTCCACAGACCTCTAGAGGAGAGAAAGAAAATTGAAACCATCGTGTGGTGTGACAAATCCAGAAACATCTACTTTTCCAAGCATGTGGATGTTCCATTATCTCATGTAGATTTGAGAAATATATTCTCTTTGTTAATATAATGTATTTTTTTTTTCCCTCTTCCCTTATTCAGAGACCTGAGTGAAAACCAGATAAAAGGAATCCCTAGAAAGGCCTTTCGAGGAATCATTGATGTGAAGAACTTGTAAGTGACAACTTCATTAATATTTGTGGTGAAAACCATTCTCCCTGGGTTACATCTGGCTGTTATTATGTCTTTGAGTATCATTTGTTTAGCTCTCTGCAACACCAAAGGGACCTGCAGCCCTTGCAGAGTTTTGTCAGGGGCCTCACAGGCTACTTTGGTCCACACTGTGAACACACCTGGGGAAGTTTTGAGCAAAGGAAAAAAGTGTTCGTAAATGCTTTACCCCTTTCTGCAGTATTGCCCTGAAGAAAGATATGCATAAGAAAAATACTGGTAGAGTTTGGGGATGAAATTGAAATGTTTCACTTGGATTAAATCTTCTGTCCCACCACTCGCATGGAAAATAAGTATGACAAAATGTGGCACACAAGCACAGTGGTTGAGCACAAATATCAGAAAATGAAAAAAGCTAAATAATGTAGGCAGTTAACTGTGCATGCTTTGACAGTTTGTATTGAATATTGAAATAATCTGTAAAAGCCATTAAAGAGAGAAAATCGGGTTTTATTGTTTGTGCTGATGAAGGTAACACAGGTTTTGTGTAACACAGTCTGAAATATGTGTCAGTGAAGCCTTTGAGCTCTGCATTTCCAGAGCTGCTGGAGGCTCTTACCTGCTACAGAGCAGGAGCACATTTTTGAGCACACCCATGTGCTAAAGCACCATTGGCTTTGTTGGAGTCAACACAAGGTGAGCTGGAAAAGGAAATAAAAAGGAAATAACATCCCCTGAGTTGGCAGAGTCAGGGTTTCCCGAGAAGACTTGCAGGCACTCTCAGCACCGTTTCAGAGCCATCAGAGTTGGCACTGTGTTACCACACCAACAGCTGAAACCTCACACCCCACTGTGTTAAATATTGTAAGCACAGCTTAAATGGGGTGGGGGGTTATTTTATTTTTTATTTAGTAGAAGAATCAGCTAAAAAGGGAGCTAAGAGGAAGCACTTTTCTAGTCTTGCAACATAGCTGTGCTCTGTTTCCTCTGAGCACTGTGCAGATTCCTCTGGAGGCTTTGGGATGCACAGGACACTTGCAGACATGATGGAACACCCACGGCTGTTTGTGCAGCCATTCAGCACACTAAGCTGGTGTTTCCTGAGTGCTTTGTCACTCACTTGGTGCATATTCAGCAGTGACTTTAGCTTTTGGGGTACGGAGGCTTTTTTACCTGAATATCAGCATGAGAAAACACATCTTGAGAAGCCTCATCTCAGCCTACTCCTCTTCAGTGGAGGAGCATCAGAGGACCTGTGTGAGCAGGTCTAGTTGTCAAGACACAGGAAAATACTGAAGAATACGGTTTATAGTAGAAAGAAGTTAATGGATTTCAGGCAGAAGCATGGCTTTCTTGTCATGTCAGGAAGAGCTTTACTTACACTGTGTGATCTAGAGGAACAATGGATGGTGTTTTGTTTCAGAAAATCTAAATTGCCCAGCTATAACTCACTGTTAGTTGTCTGACTTCATTTCAAATAACAAAGTTTGCATTCAGAGTTGAGTTCACCTCTGGCAAGCTGTCACAGCAATCACAGGTGTTTTGATTTATGCACACTCTCAGTGCAGAAGGAACCAGTGTTTCTCCTGCATGAGCTGATACCAAGGGCTGACTGGCTGGAGTGCTTACAGGAGCTCTGTAAATGTTGGGGTTTAAAACTGTAACAAAAAATTGGGACTGTCAGGTTAGGCAGTATCTATTGTTTTGCTGTAAAAACAAGATCAGAAGTACTTCCCTCTAGCTACTGTTTGTCTTCCGTGAGTACTGACTTTATCACAGAACCATAAAATAATTCTGGTTTGGAGTGACCTCTGGAGGTCATCTGGGCCAGCCTCCGGCTCAGCAGGAGCACAGAGCTTAGCAGGCTAACAGATTGCTGATGTGAGCCACAAGTTCTGATTGTTTAGATAAATAGCAGGAGAGGCAGACTTTTCACTCATACCTGGAGACATTCCTTCTTGGTAGGAAATGCATGAGTGGTGTGCCCAGGGTGGTTCATTAGAGCAGCTGACTGCTGCTCCCAGGCACAGCCTGGTGGCCTACGAGATGCTCAGAGAAACATGGCAAACTCTGGAGCCAACTTGCTGCTGGAAACACATTAAAATTTCTACAGCAATAACTGTAAGGGTGTGATGCAAGTTGAACTGAGTTAATATTTAAAGCTCTTAAAGCTTTAAGCAGTAGTTTAAAAGTGCCAATTGCCATTCCCAGTCTAGACTTGGCAGGCAAGTCTCTCCCTCCTGAGTCCCAGGGATGGCCATGCCAGTGAGGGCGAATGTTCAGGCGCCTGAGGAGGAGAATGAGCCTTTGCCTTTTGGTGCCATCCAGCTGTTCCAACACCTGCACTGCTCCTGCCTGGTGCCTCTGACATGTACACACTAACAGGAGAGCAGCAGGGTTGGCTGTTTCTATGGTTATTGCTTTGCAGATTTATTGCACTGTCTCAGTGTTCCCCCACCCTATAAAGCATGTTTGTGAGGGATCTCGGAGACTTTTAGATGTAAGAAATAAAGCTACATATTCTCCCACGATCCCCAACCCTTTCCAGTTTGTATTTAAAATTCATATCGGGAAAGGCTGGTGTGGAATGGTCTCTGTTTTCATGGCTTGACATTTAACGTGGCCTCAAATTCTTCCAGGTTCTACAAAAAGTGTCCCGATGCAATGGCAAAAATAACAACTCTGCAGATATTATAACAGGGACACAGCAAGTGCTAGACCAGATGAAAGCCTCCAGATAATGCTGTCTTTAACTGCAGCTTGGAAAGCTTCCCTCAGGAAAGAATGCAGAGTTGATGCAATGGACTAAGCCAGGGCATGAATTCCTTCTGGATACAAGCTCCGAAATAGGCAGCCTGAGGTCTCAGTATAAATTGCAGAGGGTGCCATTTGGAAACTCTGTGAGAATCCCCCTGTCCCAGCAGGACCAGAGCAGTGACACAAGGGGCAGGCTGTGCCCAGCTGGAGCACACTGGGGTAAAACCATGTGGGTGTTGGACTGAAGGGCAGATTGAAGGGGGATGTCCCTGAGCACCAGGGCTGCACAACTGGGTTGGTGCCAACATGGTTTTGGTCGTTTAAAAAGATTAAATGTTGAGACGATGGGGGAAAAAAGGACTATAAAAAGCAGTGCTTCAAGATATTTTTCACCCTTTTTTTCTCTTTAAATGGTAAAAGCTTTCTGTCTTTTGTCATTCTCTTAGCAGAGCAGTGAGCCCAGGAAAATGGGCTTGGGTAAGGGCTGTGCTAAAGAAGAGCTTTTACGTGTCAGGAGGTTTTTGTACAAGGTGAAGCCAAAGCAGAGACTGGAGGCTTTCAAACTCCCAAGTGGGGGAAATTTTGTTGTCTGAATTATTTTCATATGAAGTGTTTTCTGCTGCTTGACTACAAAATCAAAGGAAGAATCTGCACACAAAGAAAAAGTTAGTAAGTCTATTTCTAATTGAAATACCAAAATAATTATACAGCTTTTAGAAAATGTCACGAGCGTGGAATGTCCATTATCAATAGTGAATTTATCTGATAATTTGGCAAAAGCTGACACTTTGAACATATTGTAGAGTAGATGCACAAATGCTGCTCAGTGGTCCTAAGAGCTGAACAAGAAGGGGCAAGAGAGAGCCAGCCTGCTCAGTGCACCTGTATTCAATTTCTGTTCCTTATTACTTAGAGAACAGGAAATGTTTCTTACAGGAATCTAGCCCCAAGTAAGCACATTTATTTCAAGAACTAAACTATATGGCTTTGGGTCTCATTGAGCTTTGGGCTAACTCAGCACTGTCAGCCATGGCCTTCCATCATAAAAATATATGGAGCTGCTTCTTGGATTGCTGCACATTTCCCCTGATTGTGTCACATCTTGGCACTCAGGGCAGTGTTCTCTGGTGAGGCATTCCTGCAGTTGCTGTTGAATCAGCCTGCACAGCCCACCTTAGTGAGGGCAGCCAGTAACCCAGAAGAGGAATATATAGAACTTGAGATTAGGAAGAAATTCCCCCCTGGGAGAGTGGGCAGGCCCTGGCACAGGGTGCCCAGAGACGCTGTGGCTGCCCCATCGCTGGGAGTGTCCAAGGCCAGGTTGGACAGGGCTTGGAGCAACCTGGGCTAGAGGAAGGTGTCCCTGCCCATGGCAGGGGTGGGACTGGATGAGCTTTAAGCCCCTTCCAACCCAAACCATCCTGTGATTCTGTGAACATCTCCCAGCCAAGGAAATGAAACGATTCACCAAAAGGAGAACATGGATATGCAGTGCAGATGCATGAGGAGAATGAGAGAGCAGCAGAGCAGAGGGGGAGCCAACCTGACTGAGTAGCCACCCCACCTGCACACCACTGGAGCCACGTGGAATGACACAGTTATTTCTGTGAGGATTTGCTGCCATTTCCTGTTCTTGATTCACCAGAACTCTATTCAGCTCCTGCCTTTATCTCTTGTAGGCTTTGGCTGCAAGATTCTGTAGTACTGGGCTTCAGAAAAACACAAGCTAAGAGGTTCATTTGTCATTATAATACAGGCTCATTCCATTTCTGTCTAAATATTTCTCAGCCACACATGAGATAATAGCTCATATCACCAGACCTTGCATCCTGGGGCCACTTAGCTATCTTCCTGATAGCCCTAAAGGTGCTTTTGGAGGAAGCAATGAAGCATTTAGATTTTTTTATTTATTTTTTTTTTAAATGTAGGAATACATCAGCACATATGTAACATTTAACACTTCTGCAAGTCTGTACACATTTATTTTCCTAGTGGTTACATTACCTATGCAGTGTGAAAAATCAGAGCTCTGTGAGTACTGTAAAATATTGTTGTACCTATTAGTTTCAGTTCCTTATTTGTTAAATGGCTTTTCCTGGAAGATACTCTTACTTTTTCTGCGTGCATCTACTATTAGCATCGATCCGTGTGACTTTTACAAAAATGAAACATCTAGATTGCACATTCAGGTTTTGGAAAAAGCTGAACTGGCTCTTTACATTGAGAGGTATTTTGCATTCACCTACATAAAATATAAAAATGTTCCTATGGAATTCTTTTTTTATCCATCACAACTAGCACTGCAGAGCGCATTTGCAATTTTTGCAATTAAGCCATACAAGTAACTAAACATACCTGTCAAACTAAAGTAACTAATAAACCCAAGAAAATAATGGTTGATTTGTGTGTAGCCATTTCACTAGCAGAAAGCAAGTGATTGTGAGTTATTTGCCCTGCATAAATATGCAATAGATCTTAATGAAATGTTACACTACAAAACATAACTCCTTTAGTCTGGGTTCTCTAGGGAAGCTATTATCCAGAGCCCTCTGAAATTCCTGCCCTTACTTTCTCCACATTTGTGTACAGTTTTTAGTGTTACTGTTGCAGTTTGCAGTAAAATAAAACAAAGGGGGGGAGATAAACAGTTGGCCAGATTTTCCACTTGTTTGGTGTAAAATCTGGAATAAGTTTTACTGGAGCCAGTAAGACTTATTTGGACTCAAATAAAAGAAAAGAAATGCCTACAGGAGGATTCATTATCACATGTTGGCTTGTGTACTTGCTTATGTATCTTTCAATGGACTGAACAATATGTGTCTCTATTCAATGGTGTGCATGGAAAGCACGGTATATTTTAAATATGAATTCATGAACATTTAAGGAAAGGATACGTTTCTGTTACGGAACAGATTTCAGATTGTTTTGACCTCAGCTGGTATTTTTGAGTGTTTTCAGAGCTGGCAAACCAGGTCAGAGGTATGGAAACAGCTATTTGAAATACTTGTTGGAGACAAACCTTTTGCCTTCTCCAGAGGGTGAAAAGATCATGTTACTTTAACCACAAAAATTTGTAAATAATTTTCGTTCCCCTTATCCGTAAATTCACACTGCACTCAATGTATTCCAACAGTGTATTCCTTTCTGTCTCCTGTAATTAGTCTTCATTGTGATAGTGACCATAATGAATTCAAGAGAGATCTCTGTGGCCATTGCATTTGCTTTCCTAGAAATTTCATTGTCATGCGGCATTATTATAACATTAAAATAACACGTTACCCACTTACCACCTTCTATGGAGAAACACCACCTGGAGCGTCAGTTAATTTTATGAATACATTAGTTTGAGCTTTTGCCATCTGTTCTACCCCTCATAATAAATGCAAAAAGCATATATTTCACAATTAACTCATTAAAAAGATATGATTGATTGAAATGCACGTGAATGTTCCCTACACAATGCACAGTGCAGTTAAGGTGAGATGTGCAAAGCCACCCAAGCAGGGAGAGAAGCTTGGAGTGGTGGCAGAGGACATCTTGTGAGACAGTCCTGTTCATCTCTTTACACCCTCAGCTGGCCTCACAGGAGGGGCCAGCACATCAAGTGACACAGAGCTGGTTGCTTCCTTTGCTCTTGACAGCCGTGGCCAACATTTGCAGGCACTGCCTGGCTGCATGTGCTGCCCAGGGAGCTGCTCTTGGCTTTCCTGCCTAGTCACTTGGGACTGTATCATCCCTTGGGTTTGTTTCCTACTTTATCCAGTTCTGAATCATCAGCTTTTCAAATCTACCTGCACTGATATTTTTAAATAACTTCTCTTGTCTATCTTACAGTAAAAAACAGAGGGAAAAAAGCAAGAAAACCTAACCCCTGTGCAAGCCTGGCTTTGGGCAGGCAGGAAGGTGTAGTGGGGAATTGTGTTTTCCTTTGTCCCAGCTGAAGGTGCTTCCTGCTCGCCCTGTTTCCATCAGGAACGTCAAAGCTGCTGTAGCCACAGCCAAGGGAAAGCCTGTTAGGAGCACAGAGATGAAAACTTGAAATTTAATCCAGAAACTGCATTCTTTTAATCTCAGTTTCTTCTCTGCCTGCTGCGAATCGGCAGAGCCTTTTTCCTCTCTGTCTGTGCTGTGTTGGGAAGGGGATGCAGGCACCATCTGTGTCTGTGGGAGCACAGGATCCTGCACGGAGGGCTGCCCTTGCATCCCTTCCCTCCCAGGACAGCCTGGTGCAGGATGGCAGAGGGTGAGCAAGGGGTGTCCAACAAGGAGTTAATTCTGCATTTGTTCTGTAATGTGATGCACAGAGGCAGTGCCTTCTGAATAACTGTGCTCTCTGCCAGCTTATCAGAATTGTCATGAAATGCTGCGTTTTTCAAGTGTCATTGCAACACTGAAACTTTTGCATGTGTCTTTTTTAATATCATAAGGAGGAGCCATTATTCAAAATTAGCTCCTTGAGAAGAAAGTTTCATAGGATTTTTGCATTGTGCACCGATGCTGAGAGATGCCAGTTCAGCAGTGATCTTGCTAGTGAGCGAGGCACTTTCAGTCTTGACAGTGCATTTTTGCAAATTCAAACTCTTCATGGGACATTTTACAAGGGCATGTAGCAACACGGAAAGGAGCAATGGCTTTAAAGTGATAGAGAGCAGATTTAGGGTGGATAATAGGAAGAAATTCTTCCCTGGGAGGGTGGGCAGGCCCTGGCACAGGGTGCCCAGAGAAGCTGTGGCTGCCCCATCCCTGGAAGTGTCCAAGGCCAGGTTGGACGGGGCTTGGAGCAACCTGGGCTGGTGGAAGGTCTCCCTGCCCATGGCAGGGAGGCAGAACAAGATGAGCTTTAGTCTCTTCCAACCCAAATGATACGAGTCTGCAATCCTGTGATTCACATGGTCAGCTGCAGGGTTTGGTCCCACCTTGCAGAATATTCCTGTATTTTATGAGAAGAGCTGCCATCGAGAATGCTGCTTCCTTACATTATTCCTGAGTAATCTGGGACAGTCCCACGTTCATCAGGGAGCAATGGAACAAACATGTACAGACTAATAACCTGCAAATTCTGCAGCACACATGGGAAAGAGTGGAAAACCCCAAAACCATTTCATGAAGTATTTAAACATTTGTCATATTTGGTAGTGTGATTAGACTACACTTGCATTTTTTTAAACACTTTTTGGTCTATGTAATCCCCTTTCCCATGTCCCTTGCTAATAAATAAAACACAAAGTGGACTAACCAGCACAAAATGGTCTTAAATCTGTTGGATGTGCTAAACTACGACTTGGACTTTCCCTCAGATTGATTGCACAGATTGAAAATGCACCACTGATTTTTTTTCTTTTCTTTTTTAAATGAAAACATCTGCATTAAGTAGAGTGGATGTCTGCTCTGTTCTCCTGTCCACTTGCATTTCAGGAAGTATTTGTTTCATGGATGCCTGTAGTTGTGGGCTCAAGTAGCCACAAGGGATCTGTCACCGACAACTTATTAAAAGCTGAGCCATCACTCCTGAGAAACAGATTTCCTCACTGTAAAGGTTGCTTTCCCCTGAGTAAAATGTCAGATAAAGAAGAGCTGAAATAGCCCTTAAATGTGTTCTACCTATAAAACAGAAGTACATAAGCCAGCACTATGTAGTAGTGGAGGATGCATGTTTGGTGGTATTAAATATCTTTAAAATTTTCATCTTTCTGATGCTAATCAGAGTTTACTACCTCCATAATAAGGTTATACATAACACTGATTTACCCAATTTCTGTATTTCCACTGCAGTATACATTGGTTCAACATCATTTTTTGGGCAAACTATAGATTTTTAAGTGTTTCTTGTGGGCATAGGACTAACATAAACAACCAATTGAGTTTTTTCCTTTTCTGGAAATGCATTTCAAGCATTCTTTAAAGGCTGTACTTTAACTGTTCATATGGTAAAAATCCTAAAAATGATGACAAGAAAGATGAAGTGTACCATAGACCTAAGTCATCAATTCCATCTCCAAATTCTGTTGTGATCTTCCCTGTGCTTTATATTTTGCATAATTTCTTGCTTTCTCCTTCTTCTGCAACCATTAGCGATGCAGCTCTGCAGGCTGGTCATCGGAGGGGTTTGAAGAGGGACATGGATGTGCCATGGCACGTCTGGCACAGTGCACAGGAGACTGAAACTGTTCAGTATTGGACTGTGAGAACCCCAATTTATTAGGTGAAAGATAGGTAAAATCTGGGAGTCTAGAGGTTTAAGTTGTATATAATTCACTTGCTTAAATGTGACATGGGTGAAAACATTTAAACGAGACTGCAAGCTCCAGGTCCAGAGCTTGATAAGAGCAAACCTCACCCCTAAGCTTGAATGGGATCTGTTATCTGGACTTTGAAATCTGCTACAAAAACTCAGGGTGACTGTTGCTGTTTCCAGAGATTACTTACTGCTTCCTTAGTTCTCAGAGCTCTGCTCAGTGCTTTCCAGGCTCATTATTCCTTTACTCTAATAAAGCACAGATCCATTTTGGGGCAGCACCCAGACTGCAGCACTGCTTTTGTGTGCACAGTAATGAATAGCAGATTTGGCTCTTTTCTGTTTTAATAGTCTTACAAGAGTCTCTTTGACAGAAACAAACTCCAGAAAATACCTTGATTTAAAAACAGGCTATGTGGTATTCTTACTGTCCTTTTGATAGAAAAATTGATTAAAATGGGATGAGACATCAGTTGAAAAAGTATGGAAATCAAATTTTCTTTATTACGTACGTGTTTAGGCTAACCTATGCCTACAGTTTATCTTTGTGTAATTTATGCTGTCTTCGTGCCATACCTTAATTTTGAATACATTTGCTGAAGATTTCCTGTAGCATTCATCTATGATTGTCAAAAGGAACTTTTATTCTGGGAAAAAAAAAAAAAAGAGACAGTACTGGTTTTAATTATGAATCTAAATAGCTTCATAACCACTATGAACTCTGAATTTACATCATTTTTATGATAGCCTCACCATTCCAGGTTTATTGATTTTGTCATTTGCTTCATTACATTTAATGCAAACCTTTTGTATGGAATTACTCCGGTGCTGCGCTGGGCACGGAGGGGTCAGTGTGTGCAGTCTGTAGCCAAAACAGCTGAGCAATATCATTTCAGTGCAGGCTCCATGGCTAAAAGGGGGTTGTAAATACTATCCACCAGCAGAACAAAGTTTTCCTTCTCCCCTTGACCTTCCCAAAGTTAAAACCAGAGTCTGAGTTGTCTTTTTTCTTTTTCCCCCCTTTTTTTCCCCTCTCCCCTTGAGTTTCCTGTTGGCTCTTTGGTCAGTGCAACAGTTTGGTTAGTTAGAGAGGAAAAGGGTCTCTGGGCAGGAGATCAGGGTCGGGCAGTGCCCTGGCACTGGTGTGGCAGGACCAGTCCAATGCCCAGTGGAGATGGCAGTGCTGACCTGCTGCTCACAGATCATTCTGGAAACCCACTGTGCTTTTTGCCTTTCAGGGTAGAGTCACTGTGCGTTTCTGGGCTCTCCAGTTGCTTCACCATTTCATTGGGATTAAGTTTTAATGTTTCATTTTCCAAATAGGCAACAGTGTGCCTGGCTTTTCTGTAGCTTATAAATTGTCCCTGCCCACAGTGGGGAGTTGGAACTGGATGATCCTTAAGGTCTCTTCCAACCCCAGCCATTCTATGATTCCATGAATAAAACTTCCTCAGTTCTTAATTAATACTGCACCACATTTTTCTGGATAACACAATTGTTATTTTTATTCTAACTTCATTTAAGAAAGCAATGAAAACACTTCTGCAAAACAGGTAAACAGACGGATCCTTTTTTTCCCTGAAGGCAATGACTTGGGCTCAAAAATTAATTTCAGTAATTGGATGGGGGACTAGGTTTCCTGTACCACTCTTCCTCGACCATGAAACAAGATGGATGTCCCCCTCTCCTTGACCCCAGTCCTCAATTCAGCTGCAGATTTCTGTGTGAGAGCAGAGCTGGGTGTTTAACAAGAATGGGGATGAAATCTGTGTAGTTCCTTGCCACGTTTAGAGCCCAGAAGGGAATGATTATGTTTCTCATTCAGTGATTCAGTCTGTTCCGTGGCTTTCCTATCCTGCAGTTGGGTAGCTCCATGAGATGAAGTGGCTGTGGGAGAACAAAGCCACCTGCAATTCAGTACAATCCAAAATGGTTATGCCTTGAAAGGAAAACATTTTTAGAGGAAAAAAAGAAAAATAAAAGAATTAAACTGTAATGGTATAATTGTATTTTACAGTGTTTTTATCACAAGTTGGTTTTATATGAACATATGCTTGCTGTGCAAGGGATGTTATACAGTCCTTTTAAACAGCCACATCGCTGTATCGTTTGAAAATATCCCCAGAAGAAGCTCAGATCATGTAAATCCTACATGGATATAAAGAAGATCCTGTGGAGGATCCTAATTTTATTTAAGAAACCCCCAGTGTTTGTGCTTGGATCTACAACGTTTTCTTCCAATATAAAATAAGGACTTAGGTCTGAGCGAAGCACAGAGGGATTCTCAGGCACTCAAATATATGTTATGAGATTAATAGAAATAGTGTAAAGTTGATTATCTAGGTGCAAATCTGAGGATGGCTTTAGTACAATAGCTTTGAGGTAGGCAAGAGTAAAATCCCTTTTGTTTAAGACCAGATGACACAGGGTGAGTGCGAGAGCAGCACTGGAAAGGGCTGTGAGATGATGGTCTCATTTGTACAACTGATTTCTGCTCTGGAATATCATTCTCCTCCAGTTTTTTCCCCTTACCAAAAGCCTGTGGGATCTTACTTTGCTTTTGTTTACCCTTTAGTAGTCCCATAAATGTCAAAGAAAGAAATGAGAGAAATCTACATGTGGAAGTAACCTTTGCTCCAGTCTTTTGTGTTTTTTTTTTTTTTTAAACCTCTTTTTAGAGTTATTTTTCCACCTCATTGATCAGTAGTACAGCAACACTGTGATAATATGTATACACAGCTTGTCTGAGGTGCATTTTCACACTTAGAATACTTCTTCCTTTCCCTTGTGTTGTGAGGGAGAGTGAAGATTCTGAATTGTTATTTTGGAAGGAACATGAGACTTTCCTGAACGATCAAAATTATTTCTGTATGTAAATTCTGCATCGATACCCTGCCAGTCACAAGTTCTTTATAAGGCAGTCATGATATGTTAATACTGGAATACAGAATGATGCTTTTCCAAAAAAGGAAAGAAAAAAGGGAAAAAAAGCCCAAACCAACCTCCCAAACCCTAGAATTTAAAGGGAGACGCTAATGGGCTGTATTAAACCTGTGACATGGGGCACAAGAACTCTTAAGGCAAATGGTTTGCATTAAGACCCCTGTAGGCAGTTCCTGCTGCTTTTCCAGGTGCCCACCATAGGAGCATCCAGCCTGCTTCTCAGGGCACTGAAACATGACTCTTTCATACACATTCAAATTGCTTGTCATGACGTTGGGTGGGAAATGGAGCTTTCCGGGATGAAAATTAGCTTTAGAAATGCGATTGATTCCCCCCCTCCCCCCCCTTTTTATTTCATCCTTCTATTTTCTTTTATGACCTCTCAGTAGCCCTGAGTAGAAACTCAGTGTTTGTGAGTTTCACCCCTGAACCCGCTTTATTTTGTTTAATTTATATGCTTAAACGCGGGTCATATGCAGCAACAGCTATTGATTAGGTCCTGCTTTTAAAGCCAGCCTCACAGGGAAGATGCTGCGAGGAGATCAAGTGGTTTGCCGGGAGTGATTCACTGCCGGGGGGGCTCAGTTATCCGGACCATTTCGGTGGGGGGTTGTGTCAGGGATGGATTTTTGCCTTGGTGTTTTAGCTCCCTGCCTGGTCCAAGATGTGATGCTCTGGCTGGCTGAGGAGCAGCTGAAGGCGTAATTAAGGGTTAATGTGCAGGCGGGTGGCGTGGGGGAAGCAGGGGAGCAGCAAAGCCTTTGCAGTAAGTTAGGCAATAAGCGGCTCTCTCGGGAGAGTCCCTGAGAAGGATGGCAGAGATGTCCTTGTGAAGCCAGTTGTGCAGGTATCCTCTTTACCTCCTTACAGCAAAATTGTTGCTTTGATTGCAAGGAAGAAAACTTCAGGGCAGGGCTTTTCTCTGGCCGTGTCACAGTGAGAATGAGATATTTGAGGGTTTGTTTCAAGGGTCAGGTAAGGTGACTGGTGTGGTGTGTGATCCAAACTTGCTGCCTGATCCTAGCAGGGAGTTCAAGTTTTTCTTGCACATGACTGCCTTTTGGTCATGGCAATCCTGGCAGAGGAAGGAGCTGTCTCTGCTGTGAATGTTTTAATGGACTAACCTCAGGAAAAATACTAGTAAAAATATGCCAACGAGCAAGGAAATCTCAGAGTCAGATGGATTAAGTTAATTTGTAAGGCTCTTTGTTAATGGCTTCAGTTTTGTAAGGCTTGTAGAATCATTATTCAGTGGCCAGTAAGTCAAGGAAGTGAACGCAAGTAAGTAATGTAAGTGAAGGAACAGTTCGGACATAGAAGCGTTTATATTTAGGAAATCACAATGTCCAAGATGACCTGAAGGTTGATGTTAATAATTAACAAAAACAGTAGCAATTTGGGGTGAAAAAAATTGAAGTCTTTAACTTCTAGGAAATTCTGTGTATACATTTACCTCTGCAATATTTCCTGTTGATGTCAGATGTAAGGGGCAAAATTATTTAATAATACTGGCCATATTTCTAATAGTAAGCCATGTTTTATCTATATCTGTATTTTTGTTTTTAAATTGGGCCTGCAGTTATTTCATGATGCTGTTTTTAGCAGGTTTTAGTGGACTAATTCTTTCACATTTCCATTCATTACAAGTGCTGCGTTTATAGATAATACAGACTTTTAAGTTACTCAGGTCTCCTGCAAGATGGAATTAAATCCCTTTGGAGATGACCTATCATCCTGTTTTTGCACTGTGTGTTTTCTTGGAGATTAAGGCTGTCCCTTGGTACTTGGATTTCTGATCAGTGACGTTTCAGATCCAGAGTCAAGTTATTCCTTGTCCAGCAGTTAATGTCTTTAAGTGACTAGTGAACCAGAAGGAAAGCTGAAAAACAGACTTCTCCACCTGTTAGCTTGCTTTTCAGTCCTCCACGAGAGTTAGGCTTACAAGAGGGTATCAGGATTGTTGATGATGTTTTTCCTTTCAAGCACTGCAGTTCAGTAACACACTAGTGCTGTTATACATGTTTTGCCTATGTCTTTATAAACCTACTTTGTGACAATAGTGACATCATCAATCTATTGCAGTGAGTGATGTTCAGCACTTTTGATATAAACTCTCTCTGTTTTAGATTAGTATTTTACGTGTCCTGAGGCCAGGAAATTATGTAGGTTAGTGGAACTGGAGGGACACGTTTAGTTCCTGAAATATTTTAAAACCTCATGATGCTGCTGACAGCTGAGCATCTGTGGGGTGGAGGAATGAATACATTTAAAGGGTGAGGGACTCCTGCTACAGCCACCACATAAATGGCAAAAATAGATGGATACCACTTGCTTTTATGAATTAAAAAAATAGACCTCCGCTTTCATGTAGGTGGAAAGAAGCTCCGTGGTGAATATGCACAAGAGTTGTCACATATGCTCCGTGTCCCGTTGCTGAAGGATATGTGGTAGTGCCACATTGATTTGGTAAAACATTGTTCAGAGAGCTGAAGATCTGCTAACAAAAACTGAACGCAGCCATCCAAACATATTGGGTGCTTATGGTTCATATGGGCGTTCGAGTAGGAACATTTGTTCCAAAATGCATGTAAACATAAATCTGCAGGATGGATTGCTGTCCTTACCCCGGGTGACAAACGTTGCACAGATGATGTGAATTTGACTGGCTTGAAAACAGGGAAGCAAAATGGCTTTTTTTTGTTAACTGCGATCCAGTTTGCTGTTAATTCCATAGCAAAGTATTGAAAAATTGATGCAATTACTAGGTGCCCACATAACCAAGAACAATAGTTTTAGTTCCCATTTAATCTATCAGGTAATTTATTATTTTTGGTTCCTAAAATATTTTCGGTGTTTTCTTTTGAATTACTTTTCTGAAACATTTTTTTTCTGTTTTTTCTTTTTCTTGTATTCTTTCCAAACATTTCTTGTTGTGGTTAGTTCTTGTTAAGTGTTTTGGGCTTTCATTTGTTACATGCAGGCGTTTCATTGACAGCATAGGTGAGTTTTGGAAGGGTTCTAGACCTGGTGCAGACTTGGGCAAAGGAATGTGGTGGCAGAGGGCAACTCAAGTCACAGAGGCATAGCTGGTGTGACATCTCGTAGAAATATGTCATAGGATGATTCATTTGGATATGGACAACTCCTGCAGGAAAAAGAATAGGTCTCCAAGTTCACAGACAACTGCCCAACAAACACTCTGTGCCCATGAGTGGACTCTGCAGGGTGGCCTGCTCGGAGCTCTTGCCTGAGACTCTTAATGCTCACAGAAATGAATAACAGTAGCAAAATATCAGATTTTACTACTCATTTGAACCTTTTGCCAGTCTTATTAGTCTAATGGGAGTGTTATTTGCTTATTCATATATGAATACATGTATACATAACTACCTAAGTTACATATATAAGCACACAGAGTGCCCAGAGAAGTGCAGAGTACTGTTTTTATGAATTTAGTACAAACACAAACAAGCCTATAAAAATGCACAGCAAGAGCTCACCCTTTCAGTGCAGTTTTTGTAGCATAAGGGGATAATGCAGAAATCCAAAGCACATATTATGTTAACTTATTTGTTTGAAATCATGTAGGAGAACAAGCAAATTTGTGGCAAATAGAGTCAGACTATAAGAAGTAATTCCAGTGGGACTTTGGGTGGGGAATTTGAATTCCTTGCCTTGAGTAGCGAGAATGAAGCTTGATGTGAATGCCTTAAAAGCTCAGAAGGTTCAGGCTGAATTCTAATGTCTCTCTCCCACCCTTAGCACCGACTCATCTAAACTCACCCATATGCTTTTGTAGTATTGATTACAAGTCAGCCACAGATCTGACTTGCAAAATGGGATGGGATGCTAAGAAATGACAAATATAAAGACTTCAAATCAGAGGATCAAGGCATTGCATATGCATTGAAGCAACCACTGGAAAGCAAATTTCAAATGTTTTTATAGTAGTCGTTGCCAGCCTTGTTTTCTGGGAAACAGCACAGGAGCCTAGTGATGTGATGTACTTGGGTCTGCTGCTCTTCCTCAGCTGGCCTGAGAAATCAAGTACCTGCCAAGCAGGCAAACCAGAGGAAGAGCTGGAATTTGGAGCTGCATGCCATTTAGGAGCATTTGTGCATTAAAAACAAAAGCTCTGATTTTGATAATGCCCAGACAGGTTATCAGTGCATGACACAACGCTGCAACTGAGCCAAATGTCTCCTTGTCTTAAAGGAATCCAACCACTTATTTATTGTTGTCTAGTTTGCAGTGGTCAATTTTACAGCAAAAATCACTAGAAGGAGATAAATTCTGTGTCTCAAAAGCGAGCTGCTGTTGCCTGATCAGCATTGGAGAAAAGGGGCAAAATGAAAGAAAAAACATCTGGAAGCACAACCCTCCACCCCTCACTTTCCATCATGTGGAGTGTCAATTCTCCTAAAATCAGAGCCCACAGGTGTGTTAAAGATGAAATGGCCTCCTTTGAAACCCCTTAGAAAAGCTTCTGAATCTGTGTTAAGCATGACCAGTACTGGAAACCCCTATCAGACTTATCAAAAACTAATGCAGCATCTTGAAATACGTAGTGTCAATAAACTATACTCCACTGGCTGTGGGATTTAGTTATTATTATTTTAGCATTTCTTAAATGTTCAGGGACTGAATAGAACCCTACTAAAAAAATTTAAAATCCCCAAATTGGGCACCAATATCCAGAGCTGTGCTTCCTTCTCCAGCTTTAACTGAAAATTTTTGGTTTGTTTGGGGTTTTTTTAAACAGTCTAATAAACCAGGATCCAATTAAAAATTTATTGTTGTGTTATACGAAGAAAGTACCATTCATAAGTGCAAGCTCATAACTGTTTGAATATTCATCCACAGAATGTTAATCTTAATTCTATAATTAACAAAAAAAAAGTCACCAAAATACAAAAATCTACTGGTTTGCCCAAATTTACCAGCCATGCAGGAAGGCTGACACTCTGCTGTGACTTTACTCACAACATTTACTGGTTGGGTATTATTTCCTCCTGATTTTTGTCTTAAGAGCTACAAAAAACCATATCTCAAGTGATTGTATGACTGCGGGTGGTAGAATTAATCTAATGTACTGTGGGATTTCAGAGGGGACAGATGTCTGGAGATCAAATGTCCAGATTTGTTTTTGCTCTGTCATCTCCCTAACCATGTAAAACAGGCACTTCTGGTGTCTGGGCTCAGGCACGTTCACCCTCCCTGCCCTGCCCTGCCCAGAGTTCTCTGCATTCTCTGCCACAGCCTCTGCTCCTCGTGTCCCTCTCAGGTTTGCTGGTCAAGTCAAAGCCTCTCAAAGACAGGAGAGCCCTAATTTTCCTCACAAACATGAATTTTGCAAATGATTAATAATAAAAATATGTAAACAGTGAAACACCAAATTTAATGCACTTTTTGCTAAGGGACCCTGTTAAATAACCAGCTTAGGGGCTCCTGGTAAACCCTGCACAGCCCTGGGCGGAGCTGGGCTCACAGGCATTCCCAGGGAAGCCTGTGCTGGTGTTCTCTGAGCAGCAGGAATGCCATCCATGTCCAGAACATCTCCTGTCCTGCACTGTGGACAGCAGTCAGTGGAGCACTAACCCTGCCTTGCACTCCAGAGAGTTTCCTGCACCTCTCTCTTCTACTGAGCCCATCTTAGAAATGCTGGTAGCGCCAACAAATATTTGTCTTTGACAACTGAGAGCTGATACAGTTTTTAACAGGAAGGGATAAAACGTTCTGTGTGTTCCCTTTTTGAAGTTTTGGTTCTGTAATGGATTTGTTCCAACAGGGAACACACGCAGGGCATCATTTTCCAGAAGAAACCCAAATCCCGGTTGCTGCCGCCACATCGATCGGCATTAACAGCTCACCCGTGGGGGCTTATTTGTTTTGCCTTCAAAATGAGCATGGCTTATGTGCTCTTAGTTCCACATAAGTGATGCCATGGTGGGGCATGAGCCTGTGTCAATGCTGGTCTGGCCATGTGCCTTAGGCAGCAGGGCGAGCAGGATGAGGGTCAGGGATGTCCCGGAGCTGGGATGGGGCACAGGCAGTCCGGGTCCTGTGGTGTCACTGTCCCTGTGTACCCAGGAGGGGAGGAAGGGGCTCGAGGTTTGATGGAAACAACGGCCCCCCATGTGTGAACAGAGATCAGGCATCACTGCAGGTCTTGGTTCAGAGGAATCGCCCCAGAGCCGGACTGTGAGCCAAAGTACCTTCATCAACGCCCGTGGGGAGGGCACGGGGTCTGCGCCCTTCAAATGCAGCTTCCCAGGAACAAGATCTTGGTCAGCTTATACAGTAAATGTCACTAGAGGGTACTGGTGGCAGGACATCTTTTAACTGCATTTTATAACTTCACAGTTTTTTCAGATTTATGTTTTTACTGATAGAGAGCTCCAGTGTCTGAGTTTCTTATCTTGTTTAAAAAAAAACTCAGCTCTTACCTTTGGCCCTGGCATAAGAGCAAAGCAAGGCTGATCTCTTGATTACAGCTTACCAATTAGCACATCTGTTTTTTTCTAAGGGCTTTTTCATCCAGGTCCCCCTATATTCCCTAGGTAGGTTACAGCATAACCAGTCTTTGTTTCAGTCCAGGGTGGAAGGTGCCTCTTCCTTAGTGGTCCTGTTCCCCCTGCAGCAGCTAGGTGGATGGAACCACCTGCACCTCCTCCAGGCCTCTTTGCACATTACAAATGTATACTAGCTTTAGATTAGATAGCTGCATGTTTTTTACAGAAATGCCTTGGTTTCAGATTTTCCAGTTTCATAGTAACATCGCTAATGATATGATTTCCTATTAATATTCCTGTTCTGAATTCCTGTTGTGATTTCCTATTAATAAGGTAGCTGATTAGCAACATTTTGGAGCTAGAACTTTTCTTTACGTGTGGTATTTGATACTCGTGAACTGAAAATAACAATAAGTACACATTTCAGTAAGTGCAAACCTTCCAAAAGAGTAAAAACCACCATAGTAAATAACTTTTGTATTCTTGATCACCCATTTTATCTTGCTCATTTCTTCCCCTTTTCCCCTTTGGGGCTGTGGCAGAGGAGAACAACAGATGGTTATCAGTCAAGAGTAACTAAGGAAACCACAAAACCTGCCCCAATTGCTATGGAGACGGCCATTTCTGTGCTTGGTATGCACTATTTGTTACATCAGCAACCAGAGAGAGTTAAAAAAAGAAAAAGAAAATATTGTTCCAAAGCACCTGATATTGCAAGGAAATCTTGGGGTTGTGTGTATTTGTCCTTGTGGGAAGTGGCAGGAGGAGTCTCCATGTTCATTTGCCACTCAGCTTTTGCTTTAAGCTGCTGTGATGGCTGGGTTTTGACAGCAGCATTTTGGTTGGTGAGTTTATGTAAGACAAATACTCAGAGGAAAAACTTCATACTTTTGAATAGTCTGCAGAATAATTATTTATCAGCAACTCTTCCCCTTCAAATCAGATATTCCTCCCTCCTTGAATTTAACAACCTGGCAGCATAGGTTGGGTGTGAAAACTGAAGACAGGGAATGTGACTGTGCCCAATTATTTCAGGCAGATGAGCTGTTTCTGCACAAAGCTTAAGCCATGGCTTCTGCCAAAACCACAGCTTTGGGAAACAAAATTAAAAAAAAAAAAAAAGAGAAAGAAGAAAAAGAAAAGAGGAATTTTGGAACACTTGTAAGAATCTCAGAAGGAGATTGCAGCTTGATCACAGCAGCTGTATCAATTCTTTACGTTTTCAAATATAAGGAAGCTCTTATAGAACGATGTTAGTGAAGCGTCGATGGGGAGTAACAATTAAATGTGAACAAATGTATTTAAAGCAACTTTGAAAGGATTTCATATTATTTCAATGTATTTGAATTTCGTATTTCTTCAGTGAACCATCTTTTCCCACTTATCGGGACTTCCTTATCAATTAATTTAAGGATAAGGACTTTAGACTGGTATGTGAGAAATTTTACACAGACATGTTGGTGTCACTTTCCTTTGAGATTTTAATATTCTTATAGTTATGCAAGGACAATAAATGTTGCAGAGTGTATCTCTCATTCTTACAGGTTATTGAAGAGCTTAAGTACTAAACTGTAAACTTGGCAGGAAAGGGATAGCATATACCAGTCTGTATTCGAAATGAAATTGAAAACATTTGGGAAAATGTTGTCCAAACAGAGGTTATTTTGGAGATAAAATTAACAACATTAATTTGTTTTCTAACAATGATTCTGTAATAAGTTACAGTACATTTACCTCCCTGTGAAATGGCTATTGACAGTTCCTTTAAATATTGTAGTGGTACAATACCTTTAATGTGGGTACTTCTGACTAAAAATGTAAGTCTTTTATTAATGAGGTAATGGCTCTTGCCTAATTTCAGCTCTACAACAGAAGATATAATCTATAACAGTAATTTTATGTCTGTAACTGTGGAACCTTCTTAGATATCCAACTATTATAACACTGCCTTTTTGTGCTAAATGTGCAATGTGAGAAACAAAGAAATCTGAACAGTATTTCTTATACTTGTTAATGCAGGCTTTTATTTAAATATTTCACTAGATCTGGGGCAAAATATAGGAAGAGGTTATAGTAATTTAACTACCGTCAGAGTATAATTAAAAAACAGATTAGCACTTGAGCTCTGTAGTGGCCTTGGTAGTGTTTGAAAATGGAAAAAAAAAAAAATCCCTCACTGAATAAAGTACAAAACACTGCTTATATCGTTCATTATTGTGAAATGTTGCTGCTTCAAGGGCCTTTTCTTTGTGAATGTGACTGTGGCTAATTGCAGAAAAAATACTGAAAGCTCCAGGTTAGTTGGTGTACTGAGAAAACCTTGTGAGGAAACCTTGCTTCTAATATAAAAGTAGGGTTTTAAACATTAACTGATTTTTAGTGTTAATAACAGATTAGATTATTTCAGTTTTGGAAAATTTCTCCCTGCATGAATTGAATTCTTTAATATCTGAGAATAGTTTTGTGTTTAAAAAAAAACCTTAAAGCTAGTAGCGTGATAAAAATTGTATCAGCTTTGTTGCTGAGGATTTTTATCTCTCAAATGAATCTGAAAATTTAATACTCCTTGTTGTTGTGAGCAAAGCCTTCAAGGTTCAGTATGTAAAGGTTTATTTCAAATGGCAAAAGAAAATCAACATTGCAAATATTATAAATATTATTTTTAAATGTAACTTCTATGTAGGTTAGGTAATGTACAGGTCTAGATGGATAAACTGGGGTTATGCTCTGGCAGGGAATTGGTGCTTTAGGCATTTAAAGTGCTGTTGGCCAAGCCATAGACTCTCCTGTGATAGAAATCTGTTAGGACACAGCATTTCTCCTCATTTCTTAGAAAGGTGATTTGTATCCAAGTTGCTTATTTAAAAAAAAAAACAAAACACATCAGTTTTGACAGTGATCGATCAGTAGCATATAATTTAGTCACATAATTTTCCTGCTTTCTAATAAAAAACTGAGAGTAGGTACTGAGCCCTGGTTAGAGGCAGATTATAATACACGTGGCTTTATGTATTATAGCTCTCTACCCCATGAAAGATGCTTTTTCCTCTGACTAGTTTTATAAATTCTTGCATTGTTTCTAAGCATTTGTCTGTGTCACACTCCACCTAAATCCCATTTGCCCATTCAGTATTTTCCTTGCTTGAGTGCTTTGCTCCCTTCTCTGAGGTCTTCTGGTGCTGCTCTTTGTTATCTGCTCGCATTGTCTGCTTGCTAATTGCCTGTCATGGAGATCTGGGATCCCTGGAGCCTGCGAGGTGAGGTCAGGGATGATAATTCAATCACAGGGAGCTGCAGGGTTTCCCAGCCTGAGATCTCGGCTCCCTGACGTTGGAGCAGGGACCTGTTGTGGCAACATCACGGAGGCCAGTGCTTCGTGTCTGTTCCACGAGACATTTGGCATTCAACCCAAAACACTTGGACCCAAGTTAAAGTTGGGTATCTATGTCACTTAGCAAAGCTTGGAAGTTCATGAGTTTGGTTGTGTTTATTTGTTTATATCTTGGCTTGTAACTTTTATAATGTGCCACTGTAGGGCTGTTTCACACAGCTCAGCTCCTGTGGTTTCCTTCATCCTTCAGCCTCTCTAAAACATAGTGGCTCGCTTTTTCAGGGTGAGAGCACCCTTTTCTTCTGAGGCACTTGGTAGTTGTAGATAAAATCTGACCTCAATTCTGTATTCCTTCAAAAGGCAGGAGTAAATGAAGGTATGGAAAGTGATTTTGTCCATTTTAAAATTGTCTGAAATCTGAGTTTGTGTCGTCTGCCCCTTTGTCAACAGTACATTGCACTTCTATGTGCATAACATCCTATTTGTTGTCTTGAGGAAAAGGTTTCTAGAAAGGCCATGAGTGCTGACAAGATGGCATTTAAATCTGAATCAAGGCTTCTGCTGGCCAAGACCACTTTTTGCATTTACATGTAAGCCTGGAGCAGCTGATCTGTGGCTCAGGTAGCTGCCCTGTGCTCCATGTGAGTGCTCTGTTCAGAAGGCAGCGATGGAGAAATGGGAGCAGTGTCACGTGTTCCTCAGGGAAATATACATACCACCTGTTCTGAAAGACTGGCTTTTTAGCCTTCTTTAATTTTTTTTGGTAAAAAGTTGAATTTTTACTTTCTCTGCATATGGGTAGTTTTATTCAGGTAAGATGTTCTTCTCAACAAATGTTAGGCATGTCTGTTCTGCCCCTTGAAGAGCTGTATGCACAGCTTACCCACAGTGAGTATGTGATCTGGCTGCTAGCCTACGTCACAGGGGGTTTATTTTGTCTTCATGGGTGTAAAAGTATGTGCTGAACACCTGTCTTTGCCTTTTTGTAAGACTTTACTTGAAGTTTTCCCAAATCTTTAAACTTAACACACTATCTTGAAAAGAAGACAGTGTTTAGATTTTAAACTCTTAAATCACAAGTCTTGACCGAACCACTAAACAGATGCAAAGAAATGAGATTTCCATCTTTACACAGAAATAAATGGGGATGTGAAGGATCTTAAAACCAGCCATGCCTAATTGTAAGGCAACTAAGATTTCTGTTCCTTTTGAGAAGAAACTCTCATGCTTTGCATTAAACGCAGATGTGGATGTGTTGGTGTGATAGATACCAGGAGACATGAGCTCTGGGACAAAGGAGAATTAAAGGTGTGGATCTCTGCAGATTTAGTTCATGGGCCACAGAATCAAGCTGTATCACTGATGAATATTTTCCCTATTTACTGACATCCTGCTAAATGTGTGCCTTCTGAGCATCTGGAGGTTTCCCTTGCCGTGTCCTGTGCATCGATCACCCAGACTAAACGTGGTTGTTAGCACTAGCATGACTGGACTTCTGGAAATATGATTAAGATGATCATTGCGCTTCTTCAACAAAAATCAATCTATGAGAGTAGTGGTTTTTTTTTAAAAAACTCAAAAACCAATACCCACATAGGAAGCCCTTTAATCAGAAGTCTTTGTGACTAGCACACTGGGTTTATTTGCTTATTTTAGTGTATTTGGCAGAAAAATCAATATTACCATGTAACTCAAATAAAAACACGCAATATGTAGTGCTTGCTGTAGGAGAGGGAGAGGTGATTCTCAAGTTGAGCTCTTTCTCTTCATCATGCTGGCATGTGCCAACTTCGTGCTTAATAAAGCTAAGTGTAAAATACTTAGTCATGTAAACAGTGCTATATTTAACTCATTTGAAGTTTATTCCTCTCGTAAACGCACCATCCTTCCTGTTTGAGACACAAAATTTTGACAACCTACACAATTAAACAGGGATGTCAGAAGGAGCCATTAAGCAACCAGAGGCCCTCCCCACATTCAAAACTATGGAGGTTTTAGCATCTTTGCTAGGGGTCAGAGAAACAGAACATAAATACGTATATATATATATATATTTACTTACATATGCATATATGCTATGCATGATCCCTTACAGAAAAATCCCTTTTGGATGATTGTTTATCCCGGTGTCCGTCAGGGTAGGAGACATTGCTGAAGTGTTGCCAAATTCACAAAGTGCTCCAAAGTTACAAGAGCTATGAGAAACCTTAGCTGGACTTTATGCTTCCTGAGCTTTTTAGTAGACCTTAGCATGTATATGGGTTTTCCTGTGCTTTAAGTCATAAAAAACATGATGTTCATTGACACCACACTACAGCACAGTTTCCCAGTGTTGTCAAATATGTACATACTCAAGATGCTCAGTATTAGTAGATCAAACTCAGTCTTTAAAGGGATTCATCAAGACTGTATTTGCTCTGCCTGTGCTCTATTGTTGTATAGTAAGAAAGTTGTGACGAAACTCTATCTAGATGAAAAATTAGATACAGCAAATAAATGGAATGAAGTTGGTCTAACTACACAACTGTATTATACATAGGTGTAATATATTTGCTGTATTTGCATATATATATATATATATAAATAGAAACCAGACACAGAAATGCAATCTTTATACCTTTGTTCATAACACTTTACACACACAGTGCAAAAGGTCGCTGCCTCACCAAATCTAAAGTTTATGCTGCGCAAAGGGCAATGTTGTATAAAGTCAGGAGCTTCCATCTATTTTTTTCACGAAACACAGATATTTTACTTAAACCTGGCTAGATATGTAATTTTATTTCTTTTAGTGTAAAATATAAGGGATCAGATGTCAGAAAATGTAATCACTGAATTTTAAATTACAACTTTAATTTTTTTAAGCAAGAGACAGATGTAGCTGTGCCACTGTGGCCACATGTATTGCAAAATACATTTAAATCGTGTGCATACAGGGAGACAAATGAGAGAATTCTGCCATCCAAATATTAAATTACACATTTTGAAGCAAAATAGTGGTTTAAGTGTACATGTGTATAATACTTTTTGTCACTGGATTGCTCTCCCTGATGCAGTTAGACAGAATCTGTATTTAGTCAGAAATCTTTCAATAGAACGGGCTACCAGATGGGACCAGTAACAATACAGAGAGGCATCGAACCACCACAGACATTTGGTGCTTAGAATAATAAAAAGACTATAAAATTAGATTAGTTGAGTCTAATTTGGAATTGGTATATTCCCTATGCACTCTCACAGATCTCGGGTAGATAAAGCCTGGAGATTTAGTACTGTCAGGACAGAGGACTCCAACTTCCAGTAAAAGAAAAAACGGCATTCTGGGAGGTCACGGAGGGCAGCACAGTGACCTCCAATGATTTACAGGCCTTTAGCTTAATGAAATTGTTTCAGTGACATGACGGTAAAAGCTCATAATGGATTGGATGCCCTAATGTAATGAAATTACTCCCTTCTGCCTTTAAAAAAAAAAAAAAAAAAAAGAAGAAGAAGAAGAGGGAAAAAACAAAAAAGGCGCAATAAATATTTACTGAGACCTGACAGGCTTCAGTGTGCGGCACCGTGCAGTGCTGTCAGACAGCGGCGAGCCGAGCCCCGGCAGCAGCGTGGCAGCTGAGCAGACGCTGCCAGGGGGTGGAGGGACACCTCAGTGACGGGGAAGCCCCAACCTGGAGCTTCGAGACAGCTCTGCCCGCTCCCAGCCTTCATCCTATCCTCCTCTCCCTTCCTTTCTGCAGGCAACTGGACAACAACCAGATCAGCTGCATCGAAGATGGAGCCTTCCGAGCGCTGCGTGACCTGGAGATCCTGTGAGTTGACTTGGTGCCGTGCTGGGGCGGTGGGGGTGGCTCTGCCCTGTGCTGCAGTGCTGGCCAGGTCTGGGGGCTCCACCTCAGCCCCCTGGGGCAGGTGGCAAAGCGGAATGTCACGCTGCCCCCCGGGCTGGGGTTATTGCTAATTAAACCACAATAGACGAGTTCTCTGCTGCTGCTCCTGAGGAGCAGAGATATTGCCTGCTTGCTGCTGCGTGGAGCAGATGGGGTTCAGCAGCATTCCAAGTGCGTCCGGTGTGTGCTCTGCAGCCACAGACCTGCCCGGGGCTGCCTGATATCGAGCAGAGGATGGGTAACAGGTTCATGGGGGACAATATTATGAGATATCTGACCATTGCCCTAGACAAAAAGCTGTTTAAAAGGTGTTCGGTG
Source organism: Anabacerthia variegaticeps (assembly GCA_035583185.1). Classification (NCBI taxonomy): domain Eukaryota; kingdom Metazoa; phylum Chordata; class Aves; order Passeriformes; family Furnariidae; genus Anabacerthia; species Anabacerthia variegaticeps. Next base: position 4,212,009 of record JAWWEW010000028.1, read on the forward strand.
TGTAAGAGGGAGGAGAGACGGGTGTTTGGCAGGCTTGTGCAGTGCAGTCATTGGCTTTTGGGGAGGATCCTTCTCCCAAGGCTGAAATAACACCACGTTGTGCTCTTCATGTACCACAAACTTTACACGTTGGCTGTTAAAGCTGCAGCACGTACCAAGCAAAAGGAAGAAAAGGTTTTGACAGTGAAAGCTGACTCTAACAGAGAAGCAGCATATTAGATTTAGAGCACGGTCATTGTAATGTAAATCCGGTATTACCGAGAACTCGGTATCGGAACGGATAATTTGCTTATTACTAATAGTTACTTGTTCGCTTAAAGACCTTTTCTGGAATAGGATTTCACTGTATGAACTCATATAAAGCTTCTTGTGTCACCTCAAAGTTAATCCTGCCAAGCTGAGTTTAATACTTGTGAAAACATGTAGTTCTAAGCCAAAATGGAGGGGGCCGGGGGTGTCGCACGACCCCTCCAAAACTGAAACCTTCAGCATCCAACCTGGAGTTGATGCTGGACCAGCACTGTCACAGTGCACACTTAAGTGCAGCAGGGCAGGCCTGCCCAGCCTGCTGCAGAGCTTGCCCTTAAATTATATGGGATGAAACAGCAAATGGTAGGTGGTTAATAAGTACCTGCCTCACACGCTCCTGGCACCTGGAGACTCAGCAGAGTCACGACGTTGTCTCTGGCTCCAGAGAGCAGGCAGAGCACTGGCTGTACAGGCTGCCCTACGCCACTCACCACAGCAGGGCACAGAATACACAGCATTGGGCTGTACAGGCTGCCCTGTGCCACACACGACAGCAGGGCACAGAATACACAGCATTGGGCTGTACAGGCTGCCCTGTGCCACACACGACAGCAGGACACAGAATACACAGCATTGGGCTGTACAGGCTGCCCTGTGCCACACACGACAGCATGGCACAGAATACACAGCAATGGGGTGTACAGGCTGCCCTGTGCCACACACCACAGGGCACAGAATACACAGCAATGGGGTGTACAGCCAGCCCTGTGCCACACACCACATGTGTGGCAGTACAGGGAACTCTGCCCACCTTGTGGTGATGCTCAAAGGAGTTATGCTATGTCACACCAGCTCAGCTTTCAGGGGGACCTGGGAATGGTGGCTGTGTCTGCCACAGCCAGCTGAGGGACCTTTGGCCCCTCTGTCTCCCAGGCTGGGACATGGATGTTGATCAGGTATGATGTGTTGCTCCTGTTGAGTTAGCAGTAGGTTTCTGCTGAGTTTCTTATCTGGGAACTTATATTATCGAGAGTATTGTTCCAATTCTATATTAATAGCACTTCTCAGGAAAAGTAATTCATTACCACTATAAAGTTTTACTTGTCTGTCACATTGAAAAGTCTGCTGTGTGGTGAAAGAAAGGAAGAAAAGGAAAAAATAATGAACTCCTTTAAAAATTGGCTTTTTTTTTTCTTTGATGAACTGATTTTCCACATCTGCAGAGAGTGAATCAGTCCTCCACTGACAGCAGACTGTGCTATAACTTTCACTGAAATAGACTGGACAATAAATGGAGTCTTTTCTGTAAAATACAGTTCTGCAGGCTTTGCTGGGAATACATTCCTTCTCTCCAGGATGTAGGAAATGTTGAATTAGTTTATTTACCTCTCTGCTTTTATTTGGTTAATTCTATGCCACTTATTTGTGGGTGGGAGAAGAGGACAATATATAAAATACATCATAACCAGGTCTTTAATGCATTTTTAATTTTCAGCACAGGCACACTGCTACAGGAAAGATGAATCTTAATTCTAAAAGATGAGAAACTGATAGTATCTATTTCTAAACTTATTTTTCTCGCAGTCACAAAATGCAAGTTTTATACTTCCAACCTAATACGATTTTTTCCATGTTGTTCTTCAAAGAAAGTCTGAGCATTTAATCTCTCTATCAAAATAAATTTGCTAAGTCCCCCAGAGAATATCATATCTTCAGTTGTAAAACAGTAATAAACGTTAAAATTTAAAACGATCTGGATGATCAAAGAACAGTAACAAGTGAAACCAAATTTCATTTCAGATACACGGTGTATTTCACACAGATATATTTTAACCTGTAATGAAATATGTAGGAAACATTTAGTGATTCTGCCAAAAAGTTTGTTAACTATCTGTTTGAATAGTTTGCAAGAGTACCAAGTAATGTATTTCTTCTTATTCTTGCTGAAATCGTGTGACCTTTCTGATATCAAATGTTGCCATCCCTGTATCTTTTCTATGCACATGCCGCCCATTTACAGAATTCCAAATTCTGTAGATAACTCCAGGCAAAGTGCTTTTCATTACTCAAAATATAAACTAAGAACACTTTCTTTAGAAACACTTTGGTTTCTGAATCACACTTCTCATTCACCTTGAGTTCTTCAAAACACATGAATGCCAGGAGCTTTGTGATTCAGTGGCTGCAGAAGGAAGTCGTGCAGTTCTCCTTCCACATGAAGAGCACACCATGGCCCGTGTTACTTATTTCTGCTTATCTACAAGTTGTTTTCACTCGCTATTTTTATTTTCTTGCTTTATGTTATGAATATGTTCCCGTACCAAGAAATAGCACAGAAGCAGAGATGAGAAGTAGACTGAAATTTGTGCCTGATTTCAGTACTTGGCGTGGTGCAGGGACTTGTGGACTTCAGCTGCAGCTTGAATCACACCAAGGTGTTGACTGTGGCTCCCCGTGCCAACGTGGGCTTTGTGTCACTTCTGTGCTTGTGAGCCCTGTGTTTGGAACGCCATGGAAGGTGCCCCCCACCCTATGGTCTGATCTATGGAGACCCTAATGCAGGTGCCAAGCGCTACTGCTGACTCTGAGTTTTGGGTTAAGGGATGCAAAAATGCTGAGTCTGAAGTGCATTGGTGCCTTCTGCTGATTGTCTTTGCCCCTGCAGCAAGGAGAAAATAATGCCTGAGAAACAACGCGCAGAACTGGCACTCTTATTTAAACATTCTTCCCTGGTTGTTCTGCACTGGGGCTGGTTTTGTTCAGTTTTGTATCAGATTTTATTCCCATGAAGTTTTTGGTTCCTATCTGTTGGTAAAATAGGGATTTAGCATGTTGACATACTTCCTTCCCTCCTTTTTATAGGATGTTAAAGCCTATTTCAGCAGGTTTGGTCTTGAATTCCAAGACATAGAAAGTTGTGTGGACCAACTAAAACAACAATAAAATGGAGATGTTGCATATTTTCATAAATTATTGGCAAAAACTATTAACTGTCTCAGGATCTGTTGGAATAGAACTATGCAAAGAAGTTGAAGAAAACTGGTGTTAAACCTTCACTAACTAAAGCTTTTTTAGCAGAAGATTTTTCTGCTCTGCTTAGTTTTTTACTTATGTCCTGCGGCAATATCTGGCAATAACAGTATTATTGAGAAATATGTATTAGTGTAGCCATAAGCATGATTAAAGGTTATTTTAAAAACTCCAGAAAGGTTATTAAAAAACCCCTCAAACCTAAAAAACCGCACCCCAAAGCAGTCTTCAAAATGATTGGCCAGTATTCTTTATAGTGTGTGACCATATGATGGTTAATATTGTTGTAGGTTAGAAATTAGTCCATAGCTTGATTTCCAAATGTCCAATATTCTGAAGAATAGGAGATAAAACTCTTCCAGAGCTCAGAATTTCACCTCCAGTCTCTTAGGACACATGAATAAAAGGCATTCATTTCAAGGTGGTTCAACAAGCTCAAACTGGATAAACTAGTAATATTGAGTGGCTGTCATTAGACTGGAAGGGCTGAACAATTTTTCTCAGTAAGAACCAGAACTCAATTTAGCAAAAAACCCTTTAATTTATTTATCATTGTTTTGTCTCTCTGGGGCAGCTTGAAAACTGTGGTGACATGGCACTTGTACCATGTGGACAGCACAGAAAGAATTACGAGTCACTGTTGACAACTTAGGTGGAGTATTTTCTTTCTTTTATATTGTAAAAGCTGGTCTTTCCTCCCTCCTGCTTTATAATGATAGCCAGAGGGACCGGAGCTTGAACACATTTTGTTCATTGCACAAGATTTTATCCTACCAAAAGCTAATCCTAGGAGGTCTGCGGGTAGTATTCTCTTAAAGAAGGCAAATGAATTCTTGCTGTACAGAGCTAGTACAGAGCGATTTGGGGCTTTGTTTGTTGTCAGGTATGTTAATTGTAGGTTTTTCGTATAATATCACTGTGCCTGAAATCCTCCTTCCTGAGCTCACCTGCTTTTTGGAATGAAGGAGCCCTGACTCTGTCATTGAGACCGTAGCAACAAACTACACACACAGGGTTCCACCAGTCCACTTTGGACACTTAGCGTGGAAAATCATGGCAATTCATTCACAATTAATACTGAATAAGAACAAATATAGTCATCCAAATATTTGTAACCTGAATTCCAAACAAGCCCTAAATAGTTTATCTTTAAAAAAAAAAAGGGGGGGGGGGAGATGGTGGTTCAGACTGTAAAATGCAATGAGGGAAAACACACCACCCTTCCATCTGCGAAATCTTGAAATGAAAGTTACAGGATTCTCGGAAATTAAAGTCGTCGTTTCAGGGTTTGTATATAGAAGCTTTTCTCTCCAAGTATTTCTGCCTCACTCTTACTCCTGCTCCATGACAAACCCACAAAAGCACAGGACTACAAGGGCAGGACACAGCACGGTCCATCCCACCAGCCCCCTCTGCAGTCCCCAGGTCTGGGCATTGCCTGACGCATCCAGCCATTGCAAACATCTCACCACTGGAATGGGGATATTCCTGCTCTCCACTTTCCATCCAATGCCTTCCTGTTAGAAGAGATTCTGTTTCATGAAAGATTCAGTCTGTGCAGTTTCTGATAGAGATGTCATGGAGGAGTGTGCTTATAATGCTCGCTGTCTTGTGTCCTGGCAAACTTTTAAGAATTTTTCTAAACACGAATGAATATTTTGTGCTGCAGCCAGGATTTAATTGTTCCTAGGGTTGCCTCTGTATGCTGATCACTCAGTTATGTTGTCAGATTTACTTATTGGCAAAATGCTATTCTGGGCATGGCTTAACTAGATAGAAGATTTTTATTTGCTTTCCCAACATGGAGAGACAGGGAATAAAAGTAATGACATAATTCTAAATATATGAGATGTCATTGCTTAATGAAAGCCTGAAAATGCCACACAAATGTGATTTCCTTCTCTATTTTGTTGGAAATTACAGTCGGTTGAGGCAATCAGGATCAAATTTGAACTCTGTAAATTATGTTCCTATAACTGATACCAAAATACCTAAATACAATAATGAAAATGAGAATTCCATCTAAAATGATGTGCGTAGCTGGTTTACTTATTCATAGAGTGAAATTAAAATGGTGGGGGGTTTTGGTTCTTTTTTTTTTTTTATTGTTTGGTTTGGTTTGGTTTTCGGTTTTCTGTTTGTTGTTTTCTCTTACCCGAGGGTGTATGTTTGCTCAAATGTATGTAAATTAATAAAAGTAATTTAAAATCTTTGCTTATTTCATCAGTCAACATGTAAATAATACATGTAGTAAAAAGAAAACTGAAGGGAGTAACCACTGTCAGTACATGAGTAATTGGAGTTCCTACCTGTTAGGTGAAATTAGGTGAAAACCAAGGAATTTGGCATTTCTAGGAGCATCCTCAGCTTTCCGTGTTGAGCTTGTCTCACAGATAAGTTATGCCAGAGGAAGAACAGCAGTTGCTTTGGCAATTGAGAAATGGTGTGCTCAGAAAACAGTGGGCTCGTTGGGCAAATGGGAATTCCCACTTTTCTTTGCTCTGTTATTTATTAGACTGTCCTGTAGTTTATACCCCTCCTGTTCTCCCTGTCTCGCTGTAGGTCTGTAAGGGAAGGAGAAATGCTCCTGAAGAACCTGGCCGCTGTTATTACAATTTCAGTTCTATAAATCAGTTAGAGATAAGATTAACTGCAGAAATGCCTTTTTCTGGTGAACTTTTAGAAAGGTACTACACCCCCACTGGCCCCTAGGTAGATGAGATGCATAATCAGCATAAAGAATTGATGGAGAGAAGAAGGGGTGCTTACGTGGCTGCTTGATAAGAAGTGTTTTTATTTGCTGATGCATGTCCATGGGAGATGTGATGTCGCTGCTCGAGATGTGGAAATGAAGTCTGAGATAACCTCTGCTGTGCAGCACATTACAAATGGGAGGTTGGAAGTACAGCATGGTGAAGGGAACACTATCCAGATGGCACCGTGGTGACAGGCTTTATATCAAAGACCAGCCGAGAGAAAATAAGAGGGGGTAAGAGAGGGTCTCTGAAAATCACTGGTGCCTGTTACAGATGTAATGTAACTCTCTCTTTTATGGGCAGAATATATTTGCATAAATTCATTGATCAATGATTTTGCTAATCCTGCTGTACTCCAGGCATGTCCTCGCAAATTGATGAACATTTCTATCGGCCCTCGGTGCGGGTGCCTAATTGTGTTACATATTTAGAAAAGATGGATTTCTCCTTTCCTGGAGGAGATGTAGTACTTGAATGCTCTGCTCATTCTCCTTCCCTGCCCCATTAGGTTGGAGGGTTTTTTTTTTTCCTTTAAGAATAGCCTGGAGCCGTACAGGCTGCAGAACTTATCAAGATAAGAGCAGTGCCAGGTTAGAATTATTAGTTTCATGAATCACTGACCAATATGCTTTTTGAGGAAGCCCAGCTTTAGGGGCTGTGTGCTTTAAGCCCTTCGTTGGTGCTGCAGGCCCTGCTCCGAGAGATTCCAAAGTGAAAACTCGAGGAGACACCGAGATTTCTGGCAAACCTTCTCTCCCATGATATTAATTGTTTCATTTGCATGCTCTGCTCATCTTGTGACCTGCCCTCCCTTCCCTTTGACTAATATAGTTTCTTCATCAGTAATATAAAAGATGTAGAACAAGCATTTTGACTGCTGAAAGTCAAATGAATGTGAACGACTTAATCCAGAGGACACTCAATTGTGTATTTAATGCAGACAAGCAGCTCAACACCTTAGCCAAGAGCTGGGCTGAAGACTATGATGAGAATAAAACTCCTTGCTGGTGAAGTTGGGGTGATGACACAATTCTGAGGGAACTTAACAAGTTCAAGGTAGATGAATAGTCATTTCATGCCACACTTTGCATTTCATTGTTTATATGAGTCCCCAAAGCAGCAGGATGAGGAGGCTATGGGAGCTGGGTGTAATTCTGTCGGCCTGAGAGGCTGTGTGCCTCTGCAGCACAGGTTTCTGGGGCATCAGTGTCAGATATCCCAGGAGGTCCTCAGCCCTTCTGTGTCACCATTTGGGCCCCAGAGCTGGTGGTGTATGCAGGAATCCCCTCCTGCCCTGGGCTCAGGCACCACAGTAGCAAAAAATGATGATTTCAAGAAATGCTTCAAAACACGTAACGGTTCCCTCGCCTTCTTCTGTGTGCAATTAAAGGCATTGTTTATTACCTAAAAATTCTTGTCTTTCTCAGAGGTTGTTTTTGTCCCTCTGCTGTGCTAAGTACAACAACATAGACAAAGGCTCTGAGCTGCAGCCAGTCTTTACACAGGAGAGGACTCAGAAACCTGTTTCTCTGCAAAGAGAGAGTAAGATTATGATGGGAGCTGTGTATACCAGCGTTCTTGAGTTCCCATTCCAAGCAAGGTGACAAATATTTAACCTTAAACTGTAGCTGCAGGGATCAGGCTACTTACTACTGGCATTATGCAATGTTTTTAGCTGGGACAGTAATATTGTGCCTATAGTAAATTAGAAATCAAGTCAGTAACACGTAGATAGTTAGCTTGTAAGTGAAGTAGATAACGACATCTGCACCTGAAAAGCAAAGCATTGGTAGAAACTTCTGATCTAAAGATCAAATAGTGTTTTTTCCTGCTGTTACAAGGTTATGCATATAATGTAAGTATGTATGTGTGCAAGTATATACGGCAACAAAAGCATGTGTGTTATGGTTAAATCAGGAAAAAGTAATTTTTAAATTTTTTTTTAAAAAAGGTATGTGATTAGTATTAATTAGCCTATATTTATGTAACATATTCAGTTCTGGCTTTAAGGAAAAAAAAAGAAAATTTAAGTGCTGCTTTAAGAGTGGAGCATAAAACAATGCTGAAGTCATTTGAAGAGAAACAACCGCAATTTCTATGTTAATTAAGTTATCATAAATGAAGCAATTTCATGTTAACTGGTTTGATATTTTTGAAGTGGAATTACGTTTCTTACATTTCTGTTTTGGGATGGAGAATCTGAATGAATAGGTTTTGGCTATACAAGTGATAGATGACCACACCTGAGACATCTGCAGATCCTTAGAAACAAATTTTGAGGTGCTCTAAGGTCATCCAGAGACCTTTGTTTTGATGTACCATGTTGCTCTTGAGTGTTTTAGATGTATCTGAGAAAACAGCTCGCTCAGTTGAAAAAGCATCAATGGCTACAAGAAGCCAGGAAACGAGGAACAGTCGTGTCATTAATTTCTAAAAATTGCACACATCCCCCTTGTCTTCCCAGTGCTGGGTGGGGTGAGACATCAGTGATCTGCCAGTGCCAGCCTGTCTCTCAGAGTGGGATTCTTTGAGGATAAAATAGAAGAGAACCTTGTGGAAGCTGGTGGCTGTGCTGAAGGGGTGTAGGAGCACATACCCAGCAAGGTCTCTGCTCACCATCTGAGTCTTAGGCTGTGTCTGACACCAGAAGGGCTTTGTTGGGAGAAGGGAGTGTGGGAAAGCACGTCTCACCCATGGCTTTCCGCTTTGGACTTGGCTCCGGCGGTCGATAAATTGCCGCAATGCAGCATCTCTGCGACGACGCCTCAAGGCCACTGAGGAGCCCCCGTTGGTGCAAGAGGCGGCCGCGGGCTGGGCGGGCTCTGGGGAGGGGGTAGCCCACGCCGCAGGCACCCCCACGCTTCCTACTGGCTCCTTGGGCAATTTCAGCGGTGTCTTAAAAGGGTTGGGTCCATTTCAGCTGCAAGACACCCCTGTCCTCCCGTCCACGGCCAGGGCGTTGGGAACCAGGTGAGGCGCTTCGCTCACACTTAGGCTGAAATGGTTGGGACAGACCATGCACAATGGCAGGTATGTTTTATTCTGTGTGCCTACAGATATTAGGGATACAGCCATGTGTGGAGAAGGACTGGCTCCTTCTATTTAGCTAATGCTTGCGCTTGTAGAACATTCCTGAACAGATCACGAGCGCGTCAAATTTTTTGCTGTGTATGTTTTATTTTGCACTTTTTCACACTGTGGACTGAACGCGAATGAAACGCTGTATGTACTCTTTGAATTGCTGTGGTTTCTCAGCTGTATTGCATAGGCATGCATGAATATAGGCAGGTATTGCTGCTTCTCAAGGGCAGGTGGTGTTTGGGAGAAACGTAAAAATTGGAGAGATAGGCATTTTAAAACATGTTGACCTTTTTCTTGTGTGGTGCAACAAGCACCGTGTAATGTCTTATTAAAATAAAATCTTGATGGAAAGCAGATCTCTTTCCAGCTTCACCAAGAAACATGTAATTGCCCTTGTCTAGAAACTACGTGTAGTCTTTGTTCTTTCAAAGCATTTCTTTCCTCTCTAAATGTAACTTTTCCTTAACAGCTGGTCATACATGCAAGTCTAAATTCACAGAATGTGTGTACATTCCCTATGCCATTCCTGTGGATTTGAATTAGCCTGTATATTAGCTTGAATTTCCAGCATGTATGAATTGCAGGTAAAGGCATCGCATGCTGTTAGAATATAAAATTACTCCGCAAATATCTTGAGTCTCTTCCATTTTGGGGAGGCAATTTTGGCAGTCAAGGTGAAGTGTTCTCTCTTTAAAAGAGTTTCTTCTTTTCATTCCTCTGCTGCCCAAAGCAGAGAATTGCCTTTGCAGTTCCATGCCGCACCATGCCACACCACTGTCCTCTTGCTGGAGCTATGGAAGATCTCTTCCCGCTGCTCTCTCCCAGTGGGAATGCCCCAGCCTTGGGAGCTGAGGGGCAGTTCAGCTGCTCTGGCCAGAGGAATAAGGGCATTATTTTGCCTGCAGGATCTCATAATTCTGTAGTGGGGGAAAACACAACCCGGGGTTCTGGCAGCCCCCTCTCCATGGATTCCCATCGCCCGCCTCTTCCACAGCATTGGGAAAACCTTTTCCCTGACACTCAGGCTAAACTGCCCCTGGTGCCGTGTCAGTGGCTGTGTGTGCGTGTACCTGTCACACGTGGGGCGGGTGGCTCGTCCCTCCCAGTTCCCAGTGGCCAGCCCTGGACCTGCAGCAGCCGCAGTCCCGCAGGTGGTGCCGCATTGCGGCAGGCGCTGGGGTGGCCACGGGCTGCCACAGCCACCATCCCAAGGAGACCACTGTTGTCACACAGCCCCTTCCATGCAGAAGGCCATTTTTGTCACTTCCTCTAGCTCGGAAAAGACAACTAATTTCTGTCTGCCACCTGGAATGGTTTTCTGTTCCTGGTGTGTTAGACGACCAGTATGAAAAGGCTGTGCTCATTGTGGAGGGGAAGGCTCTCAGAGTAGGGGCTTTTACTGTAAGGCTGTAGCATTAAGGTTGCAGTGTACTCGGGATGGGACAAATTAAAACACTGTTTTGAAGAAAGGCACTCTTCCTCTCTGATCCAAATTTAATCAGTTTCTTTAGAATTTCTCTTGGTGGAGTCCTGTAAGAAAACTGCAGCACTGAGCTGACTGAATGCTGAAACCTTTTACCCTGGAAATCTCCATCATTAAATGCCTTCAGCCTGAATAAATGACGAAAATTACTTGCTCCTTTCAAATTGTGGAGTTGAACCATGTTAGTTTGAATTGGATTATGCTTATAAGGCTGCTCCAGCTTCAGAAAAATACTAAACTGAAACAACTGTTCAGGCAGGGACCTGATAAACTCTTTTATTTTGCTGAAGAACTGATGCATCAAACTTAAGGTTTGTATAATCTGACTCCATCTTGTTGATTCTTTTTCATCTTTTCCGTAAGTACACTCTGGTAGGCTTTCAGTCCTCTGTATTCATTGAGAACCCAGTCCAGTTTCCATTGATTTTGTCAGGAGTAGCAAAGAATCCATAAACAACAATACCTGACATGCATGCAGTTGGGTAAGACTGAGAGCCATGTTTAGTATGAGACATCTCTGTATAACCTAAAAAAAAAAAAAAAGAAAAAAACAACAAAAAAGCATATCTACTTAACAATGATTTATAGTGAAGTAAAATAATCATTTTATAGGTTTAATTATATTAATTATTTGAACAAGAGATTTTCAAATGAATCTAAAAAACAAAATTTAGGGGAATTGGAGCAGAATACAATTATATTTTTGATTGCTGTGGCTCCTGTGAAAATCTGTGCCTAAATAAATAGATTGCAGGGACTAGATTCACTCCCTGCTGAAATCAGCAATGGGATTTGATGTGACTTCAGCAGACATTGGTCTGGGTATTGTGACAATTGGACTCATTCCCAGTGGTTCTAGGCAATAATATCAGCCCTGAAATTTGGTACCATAGAGAAACATCAAAACCACCCTGATGATGCAAAATGTTTATACAGTGTTTGCAGAAATAGTTTCTTTCTCTGAGTCCAAATAAAAAATCTGGATGTAACTGGGACTTAGCGCCACAGCAGGCATTGCCAGTGCAGTGTACTGAAAAACATGGAGCCTTTGGGCTAGAGAAAATTTCTTCACTCAAAAAAATAAAGCAAAGACAACATTTCATTTGCCATTTTTGACTTTAGAAGAATAACTCATTGCAGAATCCTTCATTTGAAAATAAAGCAGTGGCAGAATAACTTCAGCCTGCATTCTCTTGTCTTTGCACCAATGCCTTTATATTTCCATTCAGGCTGAATTGAATTTGTATTTTCTGCCTAGAATTAAAGTGCCATGTAAAAGATTGAAAAGCTGATTGAAATTTCTCAAAAAAGCTTTTTCAACTCTCCCTGGGCGTAGATGTTAAAAAGAATTGGGGGATGCAACTGGTACCTGTATTTTGTACAGCTAATAGAGGTGATTTGATTGTGTAGGAAAATAGCTGTGTCTTTCTGTACACAGAAAGAGCAACGTCCTTAGGGGGAAGCAGTAAGACATTTCAGTAAGAGCATGTGAGTGACATTCTTGATTTAACATCCAGCATAGTGCACAACCTAAATGAATTTTGTAACCTCTTTCTCTGTATAACCTTTACTATATTTTATTTTACCTTGCCTTATTCTATTCTCTTTTTTCCTCTACTTTCTCTTGGTTTAGCATTTATTATTTATTTGTGTGTCAGTGTAAGCAAGTAAATTCAGGCATAATGATATTTATATGCACATCCAGCATAAAGGTACCACTGGAAAGGTTCAGCCACAAATCACCAGAATCCTTAATTTTCCTCCCACTTGTATACACAGGAAAATACAACCTTTGATTGTGCAGGCCTGTGTGGGGTTTTTTTCTGGCTTCTTTTACCTATTTGCTCTGATCCGTAATCCCAATCTCTTTAGCTACAACATTTAGCCTAATATTTTCTTAACTGCAGAGTCTTTCCCCCTCTCCTGCTCTGAGACTGAGCTCGCCAGTCCCAGAGACACCAGCCAAGGCACAGGCAAGTTCTAGGGAGAGTTAATGCAGCAATTACAGGACTTAAGTTAATATACCCTAAAGTTATCACTGTGGCCAAATGTGATCATCCTGGTTCTTGCCGGGTGACAAAACAGGCATTTTAAGCAAAGGATTTGTTCTTATAATAACTCAGTTCCCCCAAAGCCTGGTGTTTTTGAAAGTAATCTCGCTCCTTCAAGGGCAAAAAAAAAAAAAAAAACAAAAATCTGCCATTAACATCTGGCCTTTATAATAGGCTTAAATAGTTAAAATCTGACAGTTATATGCAAATTAAAATTAGCCACAGAATGGGAAGAACTGGGCAATTGTAGCAGTAAACACTGCAGGCAGTTTTGTGCCTAATTCAGGGCTAAGCTTATTTATTTTATTTTTGCCATGCATTTCTAAAATGAACATTTTCTTTCCTCTGTGTCCTTGAGATAGTCCTGTTTCTGATGTCTGCTTCCAAGTTAACAAAGCTAGAGCCTCTCACCTTGCTGTGATGAGAACAGTTGTGAACACATTGTCAAAAGCCTAATACTGGAACAGAAACCACAAATTGGCAACTAGTTACTTTTATTTCAGTGGATTTTGCTTGTCACGTGGAGACTATTTAGAACGTTATTTGCCTGGGCTAACATTGTATTTAAAAATAGCACTCGTGTAATGCCAGCTCATTTTAGAGTTGGGTACAAATATTGAGACAAACCCCCAGCTGTTATTGCTTTTGCTGCTAATTTGAGGTGTCAGATCAGAGCTCTGCTGCTGTGTGTCAGTGAATAAGGCCCCTTGTGAGATCATTCTATTTCCTATCAGTGCAGAGTAACAGATTAATCAGTGCAGCATCAGTTGCTTTCATTGTCTGCCCACATGGTAGCTGGGGGCTTTAACTTCAACACTGTGTGGAGATCAAAGGCTTGAGCACAAGAGGCACTCAGGACTCCCCCCAACTCTGCAGAGACCCAGTTGAGTTTGGGATGTTGCCTGAACAGCAGAGATCCAGTTGAGTTTGGGATGTTGCCTAAGCAGCAGACCTTGGATGCCTCGCAAGTTGAGGGTGACTGTGCTCAGTGATGAGGCATAGAGTGCCAAAGCCATTTTACTTTTTCGTCAGAGGCCATAAGAAGCAGTAAATATTTAATTCAATGCAAATTCCTCCTGACCTGGGTGAAAAATAGCTCTTTACAGCTATTGGAAATATAGCTCCTTTTGCCATGCAATCTGAAAGTTAATTACAAACATTAATTACGGCAGCACGTAAAATTCAAGTCTTGGGTTTATTTCCAAATATAGATTTAGATTCACTTTTGGAATTGCTGCTGTTAGTTATATTAGGTGGTATGTAGGGGCTGGAAGGGGCCTGAAGTTGTCCTGCTCTGGGGAAGACCCATCAAGCCTCATGCCATTCCTGATAGGAATTCATTTAGTCTTTTGCTGCAGGTTTCCACTGCTGATAACTGATAACTGTACAGCTCTTTTCTGTATTTTTCCTGGGTTTATTGTAAGATACATTTCCCCTATATCTAATGGAATTGCCCCTTTCTGAAATTTAAACCTGTTACTGCTTTGCTTAACCTTTGAATAGAGAAAAACCCCATACAGAACATCTTCTCCCGTTGCAATGGCTTTTAAAGTAGTTGAAGGGAGGCTTGAAAGCAAGTGACATGAATGTGCTAACACAGAGATCTGAGGTACTGTCACTGTTAGTGTTAAACTTTGCTGCAGATGCAGCCACCCAAGCTTGTGTTTTATCTCTGGTATTTCAGACCCTTAGATCCTCCCCTTTATGTGCATAAACACTGATGGTGATGCTGGTCTTGCAGAAGCTCCACAGTTTCAGTCCACATCTACAACTGTGAAAAGATTCCTTCCTGTGTTTTTATTTACCAACATTACACACACCTCCCAAAACTTTGAGGGCTTGGACAAGTTGTGTTTCTGCCACTTCCAGGGACTGACTAGTGTTGCCTCCTGAGCTCCACTTGGGGTGAGCTGTTCAGCCTTTTTTGGCATCAGCTCACCCAATGCTGAGCAGAAATAACATTACCAAGAAAACTATTTACCTGAGAGGCTTAATTATGCTTGGAGATGCCTTGGTTAAGTCTGAATAAAATTTCTGGTCTCGTTTGCTGATGTACAGTTGCACTGGGGCTGGGAGCCTGGAAAGCAGGCACTTGTGGGAGAGACAGCAGTAGGGGAGTCTGGCAGTGATTCACTCCTGGGAGCCTTACAAGGCTGCAGACGCACCATTTGTGGCCCTCCATTGCATGCACGCAGATAATAATCTTGCATTAGGCCCAATTACATGGTGTGGTGGACACACAACACGGGGATTACACACCCAGCCACCGAGCCCCCTGTGATAAAGCAGTGGTGTAATTGGAGGAGACAGAAGGAAATGCTGGTTGTTAGTGCTCCCAGCGCTGCAGTGCCTGGCACTGCTGTGCCCCACCAGCCCTGTCCCTTTGCTTTGCTGCTCCCTTTCAGAGCACAGGGCTTTATCACAGAGCGAGATAACTCAACACCTTCTCCTTTCCGCAACATTGCTGAGAGAGTTTTGAGCAGGAAGAAGAATCTGAACATCGTTGTTTAACGTAGGTCGAAGCCCACAGACACTTGAAAACGTGCTGCCAAAAGAGGGCTGGCGTTAGCAGGATTCCTACTATCAAATCCCATGTATTAGAAGCCTGCAAAGAATCTACACTGCCCAAATGTAAAAGGCAATCAAACCCAGAAATCTAGTATGTGAGCTGGTGCCTTTGCAGATCTTTTTCTCCATCTACCTGTCAGCAAATGAGTCTGAGTATTTGTTTCTAACTGAGAATTCTGCAAATGCTGCAATGTCCCGTGGTCAGCCAAATGTGACACAAAAGCAGCCTGGCGTGCATCACAGACCTGAACGGCCAGCACAGCAGGCCTCTAGTACCTGTGGGAGATGCTTGTTAAGGCTTGAGGAAAAGTGTTTTTTCAATTTGAATTAAATCTGAATTAAAATTTCTCAATTTGATTAACTGCTTTGCTAATCAGCTGCAGAAATGGAGTGGGAAAGAAAATCAGTCTCTGTGACCGTCAAGTAACAAAGAATGTCTTCAGCATCCCACAGGTCCTCCCCTGCTCCGTCCTTTGGATCTGTTCAGACTGTAAACAAGAAGTGGGTATTGTCCTGTACTGATGCGCATTTAATGATCTATGTACATTATGAAAATGCCTTGAACTTACAGAAATGGTCATCTGCATAGGGGTTTTTCCTTTGGTCAGTGACAAAATAGGGTACCATATGTTTTTAAGCTAGGATGTACCAAGTCGTATTGTCATCACACACTGTTGTGTGTTTAACAAAAAACCCAGCCCTCCTATAAATTTTCCCACTTGAGGTGTGGCTGGAAAACAGTAAGACAGTCACTATTTTACTGAACAGTTAATATTTCAGATAATTCTGTTATGTTATTTAACTTTTTCTGTCATCCTTGCCAGAAGATCCTTTTGCTCCGTGTCTACTAAAATGGAATAGAGCACATAGACATATCATCCTGAAAGTATTATTTCAGATGAAAAAGTTGACAGGCATTTATTATATGCTCTTAATCATATTACTTGAATTCCAAGTAAGGGAAACAAAATCTCTGTGTACTCTGTGACCTACAGAATTGACAGTGTTTGACAAAATCTCTGTGTACTCTGTGACCTACAGAATTGACAGTGTTTGACTGCGGACCTCTGACTTAGTCCAAGGGACATGAAAGGATGCTTTGAGTTCCTGAGTTTTTAAAATAAAATATTTATATTATCAGTAGGGTTCAAAATTTAAATAGTTTCCTTTTTTTTTCCCCCCCAAGGTCTCTTCCATTAAAGTTTTGTGATTTCTTCTAGCATTAGCAGTATCATTTTTTGTCTAGCTCTCATCTATTCCTGACCACTTGTATTTTTATATCAGAGGATGAAGAAATATGTAAAGAATAATGCATAAATATTATCTAAAAAACCATGGCAGTCATTTCTACATGCTAATGATTTTGAGTCTGAAATTAAGAACTCTTTGTCAGAGAAATGCAGTGATGTACATGAATTTGAAGGTAGTCAGAACGGAAGAGATACGTGCACCAAAAGTTTGAGGAAGATAAGTAATTGTTTTGAAATCATGACAAGATTGCAGACTGAGCATTCTTTCCTTTAGAAAATTTCTGATTATTAGGGGCTATAAATCAGCTTTATTCTTGAGAACGAGGCAAGCAGCTCGACACGTTCCTCTAACCAGTTTGGACAACTGGCAGAGGAGTGAGTTAGGAGAGCAGCTCCTGGGGGTGCTGTAAATTGAAGTCAGTGGGACCGTGACAGTTTGTAGTGGTGGAGGATGTACCACCGCAGAGATTGCTGAGCTCACGTTATGCAGCTTCCAAGTAGTCCTTGGAGGATCCTCAGCTCTGCTGCAGTCTGCTTCTGCTTAGCTTGCAAGATCTGACAGGGATCATGGCCCAAGGTGGGAAGTTGGCTGGCATAAATAATATTGTCTATGACCTCCGTTTCCTGATTCAGCATTTTGGATGTGCACAGTTTACAGGGAGAGGACTTCTAAATGAGAGGACAGTGCTTTTTCAAGGGACAAGGGTTTTGGAAGAGATGGGAAGTCTAAGGCTGGGGAGAACTCAGCAGAATATAATTTTCTCCATATGATGTTGCAGGAGTCAGAAGATTCTGGAAGTTTTCTATTTCTCACAGCTTCCTCGTGCTTATGAGTCTGTTTCTATGGATCTGAATCTTAGGTCGACCAACATGAGGCTGGGCCTTGGAGCAGCTAGCAGATGACTGGAGCACAATTTATTTTCCCCTTGATGTGCTAAAAATGTCACTTGAGCACACCTCTACCTGAGCAGGTTCCCATTCCAGAGCTGTGTGCTCCACAGGGAGAAGTTCCTGCAGCTCCAGCTGGGCTGGAGTGCAGGCAGTTCACTGGCAATTAGTGCCCTTTGCAGTGTTTGACCTCCTTTGTTCTGAAATAATTGCTGTTATCATAGATGTTTTATTGCCTTCATTATGGTTAACATTTAAATATCAGTGAAATAGTATGCTACTAAGTCATCTGTGCAATAGCTGTCTGCTAGAGTTATCCTGAAATTTGTGTTTAAGGAGTATATTAATTCAGCACTGACTTAGGATTCCTAGAAGCAGGGTTATATATTTATTGATGAATTGTGGGGAAACCTTTGTTTATTTAAATATAAACAAATATTTGAAACCCTTGCAAAACCTGAGCAACTCTGGTTTGATATATTGAGAGCAGAAATACTGTGTGATTGGAATAATGCTTTGTTTGTTAAAGGGAAATTTTAATGAAATTTTGAAATATTTTTGGATCATCGAGTCAGACAGTAAAGGGTGACCTTTCTGCATGCACAAGAAGAATTGCACTGGGAGCCAGGGCCGTGTCCTCTGCCCTCACGCAGAAGGAAGATCACTGTGGTTCTGCCTGAATCCAAACCACGTCCCTTTGAGATCAAGAGAAAATCTCTCTTGGATTCCTGTGGCCTCCACAGACTTGTAGCACCGTGTGTGACTTATTCAGGCATCAGCTTGGTGTGATTTAATTTTTGTGAGCTGACTTTACATGTGGCTTTTATTTATCACTGTATATCTAATATCTTCCAGGCAGATTCACAGCTCATTTTAATGTAACAGGCAACTGAGGCAGAGGGTTGCCTCAGAATTGTGTTTTTTTTATTTACAAAAAAAAGATGGTGCAATTATAAATTCCATGTGTGAGCCCTGTTTGAACTTCCCTACATGCAAAGAGCAAATAAATACAGATACCGAGGGGTGGGACTCTTAATGAGTTTATTTGCTTTCTGAAATTGTTGTCCAGGCTTGTTTTGGCTCACTGGCCATAAAAGGCTGTGGTTGCATCACTGAGTAAATGAGATAATTGAGCAGTAGCAATTGTATGACACAGGTTCATTTTGCTCCCTACAACCTGCCACAGTGGGACACGTGTGTTGGCATCCTGGCACAAGCAGGAGTTGAGAGGCAGAGCTTGCAGCTCTGCAGACGTGCCCTGGTGCTCTCGGTGTCTCTGCCAGCCCCGCAGGCACAGCACGGCAGAGATGTGCAGGCTGGGGTGCACAGCTGCCAGGGTGACATGGCTGAGGGATGGGAGAGCTGGCTTCCAGCTTTAGTGCTCAAGTTTACTGTGTTTCCCTCTTTATCTTGTCCAGTAAATTTGTAATAAACTGCCTTGGAGTCCTTGCATATTGAGGAACTGGATGCACAAACCCAGTAGTTTGTACACCCAGTGATCCCAATACTCAGCCACACGTTTCTTGCCTTATTTTTGCTAGCAGCCAGTTTTCCAGAGGATTTGGAATGAATACTATGTGTTATACTATCAGCCAAGTTACATGAAGGCCTACAGCTCTTATCAGCCTGGTGTGTGAACGTGTGGGACTTGACTGACACAGATCTCTGGCAGCAGATCTCACATGCAGATCCCAGATTTTCAGGACTCTGCTTTTACTGACATAACTATGTGCTCGTAAATTTGGAAAGGAAGGGGAATTTTGCTCTGTTGGTGCAATTTGCTGTCATGGGTATGTCAGCTACCAAGCTGGCTCCACGTTGCCAGTGCATCCATCTGGAATACCAGCTATGATCCTACTAACAAAAGTGGTTGGGTGCTGTCCTGCTGGGACGCAGAGCTGCTCCTAGCCCTGTCCTGAGCACTCCTGCACAGAGCCACGTCACCCTGCAACCTCCTGGCTTTGCCAGTGTGTCTTCCTGTGTACCCAAAAAACAGTCTTAATGGGATATAATCTAATTAGCTTTAATCTGTTGATGTAGATGATGGCTCTGCCAAGGGATTTCTAGGCAGAATTGTAAAAATGTTTTCAGATTGGCAGATGACCAAGAGGGCTGATTAACTTCTGTAGTACTCTTCTAGAGCTTTTGATTAAGTATCTTATGTAAATACATGACACTGGAACAACTAAATAGTTCAGGGAAGGATAAAGTGCCTTTAGGTTGCTTCAGCAGCTATTTTCTACAGCACGTACAGAAATATACAACACAAACATACTGTCTTCTGCCAAAGTGACCCTGTGGAGTGCTGTGGTTGCTCTATGCCTTGGTGCTGTGGACACCACACATTTCAAACAGGCAGCAGCAGGACTGGCCATGACAGGATGCGAAGTCACCACCAGCCTCATCCATTCCCATGACAAAGTGGCCTACAGCATTTGCAGATTTGGTGCACTTGCAGCATGGCAATTATGCCCTGTTGGAGTGCTTTCCATTTCCTGTGCCATCTTGATAAACTTTATAGCTTCTAATTTGCTGGAGAGTCATTGATGTAATTAGGAGCTCCGTAAATGGGAGCAGCGCTCTCAGCTGATGGTAATCGAGCCAGTTCATTTTCCATAAGAAGTGCTAAGGGGTTCCCTACCAGCAGCCAGGATTATTTTCTCTCTGGGCTCAGCTTTGATGGAGCAGCAGCAGCAGCAGCAATCCTTACGTGCCTGGGTCATGACATATTTTATTACAGCCCCTTCCAGCACCCATATATTTTTTCCTAAGGAAATGGAGGAAAGGGCGCCCATCCGTCCTGCTGTTCCCAAAGAGCAATGTGCTGTCTGTCCCTGTCAGCAGGCTGTGTTAACGAGGCTGTGGGAGCCAACAGCTCTCTTTCTGTGAGCAAGCCCTGGCAGTGCAAAGCTTTCACCTGATGTCCCTCCACCTGAGTTACACCAGGTTTTCAAGCAAAGTGGCAGCTTAACGGACAAGGCTGGATCTGCTCCAGTCGTAGATGAAAACTCATCTCCCATACCCCTTGTTACTCCTATACCTTGGTAAAGAGCAGCCTGCAGCCGTTCTGCTGCTGCTCTTGGTTGCTTTCCCCCTAAAAATATCTTTCAGGGTATGTCACAAACTGCCAGAGGTATAGGGGACTGTGTCTTGCTGCTTGCAGCCCAGCAGATTCATTACCAAGGATTTTAACAGTTTGTGTCTCTAAATAGTGCGTTGGTGAAGAATTGCAAGTAACTGACCGATGTGTTCTTTTCTTTTCTCTCTGTTTTTCATCTCTTGACAGTACCCTCAACAATAACAACATCACCCGCATTCCTGTTACCAGTTTCAATCACATGCCAAAGATCAGGACTCTGTGAGTAATATCTTCTATTATTATAATATAGTCATGGTGGTGTAAACCAACTCTTTGGCTATTTGCTGTCTGTGATAATCTCATTTTGGCCTCTCAGGCTGCCTTGGAGAGCTGGGTGTCTGCAGGGTGTGAAGGGCCATGACTGCCACTCTGCTGGGTTTACCTAGCATTAAGTAAGATCCAGTTTTATCAAGAGTTTGAATTTATCCAGAAATGAAACTGCAATTTTTCTTTTCCCCCATGGGAAGATTCATGATGTGAAATGTTTTCCAAGCTGGAACATCATCAAGATCATAAAAGCTGCCCAGATGGATCAAATTACTGAATTTTGTTAATATCCTGTGTTTAAATGCTACTTATTCTTTCCAAATTCAGAATACTAATTGGTGAAACAAGGCCTTTTTAAAGAACTTGAAAAAGTGTCTTTGCCAGGTACTTTCTGAAACAAAATGTCACTGATTCTGATGGGGTTTTTTTTGTTGTTGGTTTTTGTTGTTTTTTTTTTTTAAAGAAAGCTTCTCTTATGTCAAATCTATTTTTTTTAAGCTGGACACCACTGCACTGGAAAAGCTTTGATCTTTAGTAGTCCAAAATACAAAGACTGTGAAATTAGACTGAGTTTGTATAATTTACCCGTAGCTTACCCAAGCCACTGTCTTTAAGTAAGTTGTTCCTTCACATTCCTATAGGTAATGCACAGCTTTGGGGAAAAGTCATGTTTAAACGAAGCATCTCTGCTTTTCCTCCAAAATCTCAAACTCAACCAAGATGTATTTAGTTCTAAAGGCAAAGAAAAGGAAATAGTAGCTAGTTGGAAAAATTTCTGTGGCACTGAAAAAATGCAGTGCTTCAAGGATGCTGCACATGCACGTGTAAAACCATATTAAATAAATTAACAGAACTGAGGAAAAATGCCTCTTGCTTATGTCAATCTGTGTAAGATAACCTCTGCCTTAAATTTACATTCTTTGTTAAGTGATTACATCTTAATGTATGTCATTAAATGGAAAGATGTTTGTCTTTTAGAAGAGAATGGAAAAAGTAGATAAAGACGTAGAGTTAAGGTTCCTGGAGTTCTGCCTTTTCTTATTCAGTCACACTGGTCCAGAAATTTTGCCTGGTTTTTCCAGATTAGCCAGTCTTGCCTGTTAGCAGAGCTCAGTGCCTTCTGCCATCTTCCTTTTAGTTTAATTTCAGAGATGGCTTTGTATATAGCTCCCTGGAGACTCACACTGACTAATCCCCCTCTGCTGTAATTAAGGGAAAAAAAAGAAAGGGAAAAGAAAAAAAAAAAGGAAGGAAGTCATAAATAGGATTTATAAAGGGAAGCTTTTATATTGAATTCTGAGAGCCACGTTTTATAGAACATGAATGCTGACCCACTCTAAAAGGATTTGCTGGAAATTTAATTTAGGGTCTATGGCTAAAAGGGCAACTTTAGCAAACTTGCATTTGTATTCCTTCTCCTCATGTTCTTTAAAGGGAGTTTCATCAATACCAAGGGACATGTTTCAGTCTCCAAAAGACTGCCAAATGACACACAGTACCCCCAGCAGGCAAATAAAGGAATTTTAAAGTCCTACATAAACAGGTGGAAATACAGTAAAATGCTTTGGTTTTCTGTATTTCATTCTGTTTCAGCAGAGGCGGAAAAGTAATCAAAATAGCAATTAATATAAGATAAATACAGGAATCAAGTAGCATTTCATAATTTTTTCTGCTGCTTCTTCATATTAAAAATTCTTCCTCTACCCAAAGTTATCTTAGCACTTCTCACAATTAATCTTTAATTAATTATGGTTATTAACAAAACCAGTTTACATTGCTACATATTTCTCACTATTTCCTGAATATCTCCTGTTCAGGCTAATTCTGTTCAGTCTAACACCATTTTGATCTAACCAAGTCAATGGGTAGCGCTGCCCTAACCACTGACACAGATCACAGGCAAAACAGATCTGGTTTTGTTCACCTGTGTAAAACATTTATATAAAGATATTATTTGGGAGGAAATGTTAATACTCTCTGTGGTTTCCTGAGCTTTCTCACACCTGTTTCTCCTGCATTAATATACAACCTCGGTGAAGAGTCTGGCTGAAAGGGGAAAGCTGTCTGAGGTGTAACAGCTGAATGAGATTTACCATTTAATCTATTGGCTGTGGATGCAAATTCAGTGCAAATGGATCTTGAATGATGCTCCTTGCAGTTTGATGGCTCCACTGCTGTCTTCAAAAATGATCCTCAGTCTGTACAGCTCCTCAAACAGTTTCACACTTAGATGTGCTCTTTTTTTTCCCTATAGGAAATCCCTGGTCTGAATGTTTCTTAAGTAGGGACAGCCCCTTATCCCATCAGCTGAGCTCCAGTGCAGTGTGGATATTTTCCTGCATGTCCCTTTTACGCTCTAGTGAGACCCATTAGCAGGACATTTGGGGCTGCTTCTGCAGCAGCTACATCTGCTGTGATGGTTCTGTGGATAAATAGCTTTTTCTTCACGGCTCTCAAAACAATCTGCTCATTTTAGAACAGAGGAGGAAAAATAAAAAGTATATTCACCTTGAACATGACCTTTGAGGGGAAAGAGGAAAAAAAAGAAAAAAAAGAGAAAAGTGCCAATAAATTTTGAGGCAGCTGAAAAATTCTTTACTAAAATCAGCTTTTCAGTGCTAACCATTTTTACTTAACTGCCTTTTCTGCTGTTAAGTTTCATTGATTTTCTTAGCCTTGATTGGAAGTGACAGGAATTAGTTTTTATTGATCTGCTTTCCTTTGCTTGAAACAGCTTTATTTATGTTAAAGCATGTCCCCTGTATCTATTTGCTTAATGGTAAGTGTCCTGTTGTCTCTGCATGTGAGAGTGACTGCTGAGACAGGTAATTGCATAATTTCTTTTAATTTTTTTATTTAAGGGTAAACTGAAAATGTGTGAAATCACTTCAGTGCTTTTCATATTCACAGGGAAGTGGTGTTTAATGCTTTTGAAGCGCTGTGAAAAGTCTTTTTGTGGCTGTATTCATTAATATAATTATCAAAAATATATTCTAATGGACTGCTCTGTAAAGATTGATAGGCTCTCCAAGTGGTCTCCTCTCAAAGCAAACCCTAGAGTATCTGTGCAAAAAAACCTTGAGCAGATGACAAGAAGGGCTCTGCTGAGGCAAGGAGGGGGTGGTTTGCTCTACTGAAACAGGAAACCCCAGCTACATCAATGTAGTGAGGGGAAAAACTACTCACAGAACTGGCAAACTGCCCCTTTCTGTGAAATTTATTTCTCCTTCCTGCCTTACATTCCTAGGCAGGGAATGGCAAGGGATGAGCACAGTCCCAGTTCTTGAAGGAAGATGATCCTGAGCATCATTGTTAACTGCTGTGGTGGGAAGGATGAGACTTGGAGGATTTCAATTAAATGCTGATGCCCTTAAGTTAGAACAGAGTCTTGCTTAAGATGATTTCTGGATAAAAGATATTTATGTATTTATTTATTCTTCTATTCAACAAAAAGGCAGATTAATGGTTTGTAATAACAAAACATTTTACTAGAAATCTAACTTACTGCAGCTTTGCTTCAATAGCTTCACAATCCCTAAACTCAAGGTCTTGTAGCCATCCTTGTAGAACAATTACGTCTTACAGTGCTCCCAGGAGAGCAGAGCCTTCCACCCCTACAGGATAAACTCCGAGTTCCAGATTTGTGGGGTTTTTTTGCCATGGCTGCCCACCCCAGACATACAAATCTGGGGACTGTCAGCCCGGGCGCCACTGCTGGGCTCTGCTGCTGTCGTGCAGCCCAAACAGCTCCCAGACAGACAGTTAATTTATTTGGAGGATGGACAAGGCTAAATCCGGTGCACACCAATTGTGTGCCTGTAATATTAGTGAATAATGCTCTGTCTAACCATTTCTGACAGGATTTTCAATCTGGTTTATCATTTCATTTGGTGTAACACTGCAAATCTATGACTCATTATGGGAATGAAATAATTAGTGCCCTGGACTTTTGTTTTGACCTAAAATTTGGTAGCTATTAAAATTACCAGATTTGCTCCCTGAACACATCATCATTTTGCAGACTTCCCCCCACAGTGTGATAATGCTGCTGCAAATCCCTGGAGCCAGGCATGGAGCAGTCAGGGCAGGGAGCTGCGTGGATAGGTCCTACATGAGTTGAAAATTCCTGTCTAGGTCCTGCATACTTGCATTGAATTTGCCACAGTAAAAAGAGCACTGATGAATTTGTACAGGCAACATAGGAACGTAAAAGATATCCATAGACTGATGTGTCAGGAGTTCTCTCTTCCCTCCTCCCCCCATGTCTCCAAAGGAGAGAGAAGAGGGAAGAATCTCCCATCATCCTGTTTTTCAGCCTGATCCTTGTGTTTAGACAAGCCACCCTTTGAATTCACTCATGCATGTCACATTCATGCAGTTCTTTCTGATAAGAAATCATGGGCAAAGTGATTACTGGCACAGCCTTAAATTCTGCATATTCTTGTCTCTAGAATGGCCAGCTGTAGGTGGGTCATTACTGAACTTCATTTTCCCAAGACATTATAAATAATAGCACTAATATATATGTGGCCTTTGTGTCACAGAATCACAGAAGATGCTGAGCTGGAAGGGACCCACAGGGGTCATTGAGTCCAGCCCTTAGCCCAGCACAGGACCATCCCCAAGAGTCATAGAGAGTGATGTCCAAATGCTTCTTGAGCTCTGGCAGCTTTGGTGCTGTGACCCTGCCCTGGGGAGCCTGTTCAGTGCCCAACAACCCCTTGGCTGAGGACCCTTTTTCCAAAGTCCAACCTAAAACCTCCCCTGACACAACTTCAGACCATTCCTTTGGGGGTATTATAGGGCGACGTGGACAGTCAAGCCCTGACTCAGCTGTGAGCAAGAACCGACAGCGCTCCTACTGAAACTGTGGTAAAGAGTCAGGCAGACTTGTACTTGATTGTTCTGTTTGTGTCTTGTGTTTTAAAGAACTCCCAGTAACCGGAGGTGTGTTGTGTCTCTTGCAGGCGGCTCCACTCCAACTTCCTGCACTGTGACTGTCACCTGGCCTGGCTGTCAGACTGGCTGCGGCAGCGCCGCACCATCGGCCAGTTCACATTCTGCCTGGCCCCTGTCAACCTCAGGGGCTTCCTGGTGGCCGAGGTGCAGAAGAAGGACTTTGTCTGCTCTGGTAATGATGCCAATTGCTCATTTATCTATCAGCTGATGGGTTTATATCACTGTTCCCATCAAAAACAGCGAGTGGGAAATGACTGTGTTGTGTTCGAACGCCATCCCGCAGCAATGCTGTTTTTGTCGCTGCTGAAATGTATGGGAGCAGATCAAGTTGGGGCTTGGGGTTTTTTCCAGCTTTATAAGAATTATTGGATTCCAGTTAATATTTCACTTCTCACATTATTTTTTTTTTTCTACTTTAGCATTGCCAATGATATCAACATAAGAAATCAATTAAGTGTGGATAATTCGGTGTTTCTCAAGGGAAGAACTCTACAGCTGACTGGAATACAAAAGAAAGGAAATAGAAAATGCAAATCTGAGTGTGTTGACAAATGATTGGACAATAGAACATGAGGAGCAGATTCTGTCTCAGGGACTGAAACAGGATTCTTAGGGAGCCAATGCACTTTGCTGTTCTGCAGTTTCCACACTGATAAATGAGGCTGATGATACATGGCAACTCACAAACCATGTGTTTGTATGTTGGGCCTATTCATCAAGTCCCTAGAACCGCACTTGGATCTTTTGTGATAGAGATACATTGTCCTATAGGAAGAAAAAGAAAGAAGAAAAAAAAGAGAAAAAGAAAAGTAGAAAAATTGGAAAAGAAGAAATGTTTGACTGGAGTTGAAAGGAAGGATCTGGTGCAGGAGAGCCATGGCTGTGAGTGTGCTGTGGAAAAAAAGAACATACCAGACATAAGTTTGGAGGCCATTTTGCAGGTCCAGTGGTAACCCAGGAAGCTTGTTATGTGAATCCTAATCTTGACAGACTGAATCTTGTACTGTTGGGTTCTTTATCTCTCACAGCCTGTGAGCCCTCAAGCTTTATCCACTTGGTACATGGATTGGCTGATGGAAATACAGTAGAATAGATTGTGTAGAAATGTTTTTAGGAGTGCCTTCTTTTTTAGTTTCATTTGCATGTGACAAAGAAAGAGAGACAAGGTTGTACTTAGAGAAGAAGGGTTTGACCCCACTGAATTATGGTAAATTGATGGCCAGCCCTGGAGGTGTGCAGAAGTGTTAAGGGCACATGGAAAATGAAGTTGTGCATGAGTGCTCTTTGAGACATGGTATTCAAGAGTGCTGGGCAGCTTCTGTGTAGTTGTGGAGATGTGGCCCATAGTATCTGATAAATTACATCAAAAGTTTAACTAAAGAAAAAAGTTTAGAAGTGTAACAGCCTTTGGAGAGGGAGGATGAAAGAAATGGATAAATGAATTACGCTATTAGCAGAAGCTAATTTTACCAAAGATGTAACCACAGCTTCTTTTCCCCTTATGAAATGAAGTTTTAGATGGGGCATGAGTTCAGCTATGTGGATTTATGATATAGTGAATGAAGGAAAATGAATTGTTTAAATCAGGAGAAGAGATAATAATTGCTGAATGAGAAATGTCAAGTGAACAGAACTCATTTAAACGGGGTTTTCTGTGCAGACTATGACTGCCAAAACAGACAAGGTTTTTAAGAGTTGCTTGTTGGACCAAAGGCATACAAGGGTACTCTCAAAATTTGTCTGCCTTTTTTTTTTTTTTTAAAAAAAAAAAAGAAGAAAATTAAAGGAAAGAAGTTTTCAGTGAGACAGTAGAGACAGTACGTCAGCTGTTTACCCATAACTCTCATTTGGGAAATGAAATGAAATGAAATTAAATGTACCGAAAAAGAAATCCATTTGAAGAGCTCATTTTAGTGGAAGATTTAGCTGAGAACTCAGCTTAGTACATGCTAGTTCAACAAAAACCTACATGGACAGCTAGTTTAAAGAGGATATAAATCTTCCCTTCTCCTTATTACAGGTCTTATTCCTGATTTTACAGTATAATTTGTTAATGTTTAACTATGAAGTCAAACTAGGACAGGCACTGAATAGTGAACTGAACTTGTCCCTCTGCAAAGGGATTTTATACAAGTTACATGAATCACTGTAAGTAGCCTTGAGCTGGCAGTGAGAGCCACCTTTGCATCACAGTTAGGAAGAGCTGAAATACAAAGTAGTGAACTGCTCTGTTTAAGTACAGGCTCAGAATCTTAAGCACTTGTGTTTTTATGGAAGTGGGAATACCATCACAGCAAAAGAAAACTCAGCTTTCCCTTCACTGTGAAATGGGCTTCATCAGAGCATCCCAGTTCAAAACTTGTGCTGCTGGATGCTTCAAAGAGCAAGAATAGAATCATAATTTGAGGAAAGAAGAAAAACAATCTTACAAAACTAACTTCTCTTTACTCTTTGAACCCTATGCAAAAAATAGTGATGTTATATAATTTTGTGAGAAATACTTTTTGGAAACAGATTTTGAATGCTGCATGCCAAGTTGGAAAAGAAAAATTGAAACAATGACAGAGAAGTGCCATAACTGGAACCCAGATTGTGGGATTTCCTTTGGATATGTCCTGTACAGTGATGTTTATAAGCATGAGGTGCAAAGCCTCTCAGGATACTGCTGCTGAAGGCAGAGTTACCTGCAGCTCTATCTGGGTAAACTGAGTCATACCTGTGTAACCTGGAAGTCAGTCTTTCAAAAACGTTGTTCAGCTTACGCACATAAATTATAAAAATGCTGATTCAAAGGGCACTTTGCAACTGTGAGCAGCAGAGGAGCTATTCCAGGTTTCATTTGTTCATGACCATGAGCATTTGGCTCAGAACTGGAAGTGAAGGTGCAGGATTCAATAGTGCACAGTTGCCTGGAGATAGGTTTGCACATATATCTAATTGGATTTGTGTTACTGAGGAGATGGAGAGAGGTCATGGACAGACCTGAGTGCGGCTGGGATTCGACAGCCCCTCACTGTTGGAGGAGAGGTGAGTGCTGATGGCAGTCCTGTCACCCACCAGGGCCTTCTGGCTGGCTTCTTCAGCAACCTGTCCCCTCCTCCTTGGAGAGTCTCTGCTCCAGAGCCACCCCTGACAGAGTAGCCTTCCTGGGCCTTTGCCTTTAAGGCCATCTGTTCCCAGGGAAATCTCCCAAAGGACTCTTCCTCCTGCACAGTTGGTTATAGAGCTCTGGGATGGGTTTGGTGGGACAGTCTCCTACCAGGTAGTGTCTGTAGAAGGGGAAATGATATGGCACCAGAGGATGAGCCCATTGTTGATGTGCTGCACAAAGGTAGCAGGTTGTATTTCACACAGGTAACATGCTGTATTTCACACAGGTAACATGCTGTATTTCACATAGATAACATGCTGTATTTCACATAGGTAACACGCTGTATTTCACATAGATAACATGCTGTATTTCACATCATAGATAACATGCTGTATTTCACACAGGTAACATGCTGTATTTCACATCATAGATAACATGCTGTATTTTACACAGGTAACATGCTGTATTTCACACAGGTAACACCCTGTATTTCACACAGGTAACATGCTGTTTTTCACACAGGTAAAATGGTGTATTTTGCATAGCTAGCAGGCTGTATTTCACATAGATAGCATGCTATCTTTCACATAGGTAGCATGCTGTATTTCTTCTCTCTCCACCATAACCCTGCCATTCATTGCCACACTGCCATGACAGAGGACAGAACACTAAGTAAAGACTTAACATCAGCTGAAATACTACCTGTCCTCTGAATTTTGGGACTTGTTTATTTTTGTATTCCCTTAGCTAGCAGTGAAGCATCTGGGGGTTCTGGCTTGTTCTTGGTGCTTCTTGGAGCCTCCCAGTCTTTGCCTGGATCAAACCCAGCTTCCTTCCCATGCTCAAATTTTTCACTGTTGAACTGGCTTTTCCGTCTCTGTCTGTCTCTCTCAAACACACTCTCTCTGCCTATTTGTCTGTCTCTTGTCCTCTTCTGACCTCCTTATGATAGTAATTTTATTTCATTTTCCCCTCATATAAGTTTTATTATGGCTCTTTGATTTTTCTTCTACCTGCTCCTTACTTATTGAAGTTGAAATTAATCTACATATTGATCTGTTATGTCAGATCACAATGTGTTTTCTCACCTGCATCCATGTGGCTGTAAAGCTCTGCAGGCTGAAGCAGTGGGTTTGTGAAGTTATTAAGTTATGCCACCAGCAGCACCTTGGTCTTTTCAGGGCTCTGTGCAGGGGCCACTGAGTGACCCCATTTGGATGTTTTTTGTAATGGTGAATCATTCTGATTTGCCTAAGTATAGAAATGGGAAAACAAATGTGCATCTGAACTGCCTGTCTAAGAATAAAGCAGGTGCATTCAGGAGCGTTGTATCTCGTGCTATGACTGTACCACACTTCAGCTGCTGCCGAGAGTTGCTGTAATTTTGACCAGGAGCGTGATGGATGTTACAGTGGGCAGTGTTTAAAGTGGAGTATGAACACTGGACGAGATTTCTCAGAATAGACCAGAGATCGATATTTCTAAGAGTTGATGAAATTTATAAGAGTAAAATATGTGATTTTTAAGTACTTTTCTAGGATTTTATTTTTTTTTTGATAATGAAAGAAGCATGGTAGAGAAGGAAGGTAGATCAATACAACATTCTCTTTTTTTATTAGAAACCATTTTCTCTGATTCTTGATCCTTAGTTGCAATTCAGAGGGTCTCCAAGAACCTGAAGAAAATCAAGATGCATAATTTGAATTAAATAAGTTACAATTCGGTCAGAAATTGACTCAAGAAAAACATGATTACCATAGACAAGTGTCTAGTGATTTCTGGTTATATAAACTGATACTAAGAAAACAGTGGATTGATGCAAATCTCGGATGAAGATCTAGAGCTCTGATTCATGTGGTGAGACTGCAGCTGAGGTATAATAACGAGGAAAATGTGTTAGCTTCCTGCTGCTTCATGCAGACTGCAAGCCCTAATGAGGCAGCAGATTTATTTGCTTAGGAGGTCAAACCATCTTAAAACATTGCTGTTACTCTGTGACCCAGACCAAGGAGCTCAGGAGATTGTCTTGCTCCTTTTAACTGATAATTTT
>JAWWEW010000028.1:4243699-4285497 GCA_035583185.1 Anabacerthia variegaticeps
GCATATTGTTGAGGACACAACCAACAATGAGTAACCAATAAAACAACACTCTTCAAGCTTAGTGTCTTAATGAGAGCATTCGGGAGGTGCCAAAGGAAAAGTGTGTGGGGAGAGGAACTCCCCCCGTCTGCTGCTGCTTAAAACACTCTGTGCAATGGTGTGGGATGGGGAGGTACTGCCAGCAGGGAGGATTGGGGCTCCCTGGCAACTGGGGAGGGGGAAGGACTGGTTGCTGCTGAAGCAGGGCAGTGGGTCCTGAGGGTTTCTCTCCATACAGTCCCTCCCAGTTCATGCAGAGAAGGGATGCCAATGGCCCTCGGTTCTACTGGTCGTGGGAGCTGGAGGAGGAGGAGGAGGAGGAGGAGGAGGGCTTTTTCTGTGTGTGTGAATGGCCACTTTCTGCCTTGTGGGACATCCTCATTGTACAGCTGTTTTATTGCTTTTAGAAGTGAGCTTGACCATTTCATCCAACTCTGACCTTTCTCCAGAAGAGCCACCTGTGAGTCATGTCAGACACAGCATCTTTTTTTCCCACTGTAAAGTTGGTTCTTGCTTTTTCTGGCCATTCAGAGAGCCAGTAAGTGCTCTTACAACAGGGTCTAGGCAAAACTTACAGCGTGTATGACTTTTAAAGCCTTTTGGTTAAAATTGTGGTTTAAATTTGATCTTGGGAAATTTCTGTGGAATGCTGATAGAATTTTTACCTCCTGTTAGAATTTTCTACCACAAACTTAACATTAATAACTGATCTAAAGACACATTTCAATACTGTGCATTTGTTAGTTGCTCCTCAAACTAAATCCTGTAGGAGATTTGGAGAGATACTAATCACTGTTTATCAGTTTGCTTGTTTTCTGTTTCCATTAGGTTTCTAGTAACAAATTTAAATCTACTCTGGCTGTAGCAGTTGTGTTGTTTTATACTGTAGGAATTTACTTCTTGACTTGCTTAGTATGTAAGAGGCCACATATGGTATTTTTTATTTGGGGGACCATCTTGCAAATCTGAGGGATAAATATGTGTTTATTAAGGCACTTAATATTTCTTTAAGGACCAAAGCTGAAAATTGGCTTTTAATTACAGTAAATTTAATTTTACTGCCAAAAATGTCTTACCTTTCGGTGTAATTAGCTTTTTTTACCTTGGAATTCTCTGTTCCCCAGAGCAATATGTATAGTTCTTTAATGCTTATTTAATGATGGCAGGTTGGGGTATAATTATTTAGCCACTGAGCTTTTGAACTGTTGCTGTAAAAATAATAACATGGTTAGTTTTTATGTTAATTTCCAAAGCTAGTGGCTTGTTTTATTACAAGTTCTGCTGGTAGTATTTTGGTGTAGAATGGAAATGCCTCATGGCAGTACCACAGCTGTGCTCGGAGCCAGTTCACAGAGAGCAGTGGTGTTAAATAGGGTTGACTCTGAGTGTGTGAACAAGCCTTTGTCTGACATCTGTAGAGTTCAATACATGGATGTGATTGGCAACTCCTTTATGGATACACAATTAATATTAGTAATTAAAACAAGCACAGAGCTGCTTATAAAATGACTGCAGAATTCCATAAATGAATAGGGGGCAAATACAAAGCTGCAGGTTTGTGTGGATTTCTGCTTTCCTCACAGTGGAATTAGGGATGTTACACAGCTGCATTACACCTGTGATGGGTTGGCAATGGCCCACCAGCACCCTGTACCCAAAGTGAGGGGATCTCCTGGCCCACTGAACTACCCCCTGGTAACGGCAGGCAAATATGTTTAGGTCAGAATTTTCTTCTATCATTTCCAGACACCATAAAGAGCTTGACTGCACCAGGGTCCTCTTGCAAAAGACCAAAGGCAGTGACTCCAACCTGCCCCAGGAGAAAGGCAGGAAAGGTTGCTGTTGTACTGCCTTCCTTAATGTGTTCAAAATGTCAGAGAATTTGGTCCCTAGAATCCCACAGTGGCTCTGGGAAGGGGATGATGCCTTGCTCTTCAGTCCTTGCCCACTCACCTGGAAGAAAACATTCCCTCACTCCAGATCTGGCCATGGGGGTAGCTCATGACCAGGCTGGCCCCCTTGGATGTTGTTAACCAGGAGATGTGGCACGTTCTGCCAGCCATCTCTGAATAGCTGTGTCAATCTGCAGTGCTCCTGGCTGGAGCAAATCCCTTCTCCATCCTCCTCCTGAAGAGACCAGCTATGGTGCCAAGGCAGGGAAAACCCTGTGTTAGCTGTGACAGGACATGGTTGGGGGGCAGCAGCAAAGACAAATGTGAAAGTGGACATAATTATCTGTATTTGAAACTCCTTTTCAAATACCAGCAAATTAAAGTCCAAGGACTCAAAGCATAGTCTTAATCTATTCCTGTTACTTCCAGAACTTTATCAAACTTTACTGTGAAACAGTTTAGGATGGATCACCTGTTCAGAACTATCCTCCCTTCACAGGCTTACCATTGATCATGAGCATTATCTATCTTTTAACCTTATACAGGTGGTATCCTTTCACTTAAATAATTTATCTTCCTCTTCATTTTTATGCTTGAATATATTTATAAGTTCACTGTATTATTTCTGGGCCTATTTTTAAATGTCACTTCATATGCACCTTCGAGAGTGCTGATACAAATTGTGGAATTGGCATTAGTGGGGTGGCTGTGCATGGGCAGAGGCATTCCATCTTTTAAGACTTTCTGTTAGGATTCTTTCAGCCTTGGATCTGCTTTGGAAGATATATATACAAACCCAGAGAACCAAATGCACACTATGCAATGGTTAGAAAGTTAAGTTCTAGCTGTTTTTAGGAGAACATGCCTGTGTTGACAGGGCTGGAGAAAGACCTTATAAAAGGCTCAGAATTGGCACAGGTCATTCTATTATGACTTTTCAATCCCTTCTGTGAAAGGCTGAGGTGGAATAAATTTCCCTGAGAGAAAAACACCTTTGTCAAGTTTTGCATGGACTTCAGATTATGTTTTATTAATCCTTCAGAAGAACAAATCTACCTGTTCAACCTCAGTGGTTACAGGTGAACCTCTTTCTTTGTTCTACTTTCTTCCATTTTGCTAAGAACTATTTCGTATCATTTTGCTGCTATTACTGTTAATGAAATAATTGCATTATTAGTTCTTTTAGGATAGTGTGAAGCAAGGTCTGATTTTTCAATGGTGTTACTTTACTGATAGATTTTGAAACACGCTAAGTAGGATTTTGTGGAATAAAGTAGAGTTCATTCATTAAACCAGACCTTCTTTTCACTGCAGTTGGATATTTCTGGTTTTATTCCTTGATATTTATTTGTAAACTGATTAGTGTTGACTTTTGCCTACAGAACACTTGTGCTCATGTGCCAGGAATTTTTAACAGATAAATTTACTGTTTGGGAACATTTAGCAAAGCAGTGAAGTTGAATCAAATAATGAATATTCATGACTAGCAAATTTTTGCATACCATGAACTTGATGGTATTAACATCCTCAATTAAGGGCTCAAGTTACTAATCATAAATCTTAAAGCTGTGCTCAGTGAATAACTGTTGAACAACCATAGATGGAAATATTTGCATAAACCATTTGCTGCCCGTTTGTGTAGAATAAACACATTTGCATGAGGTTTGTCCATTAGAGGAATATTTGCCCTCCCTAAGGAATGTTGACTTTGCAGATGGTCAGCTGTGATTCCCTTGCCCATGTCTCTGCAGGACTGTGCTCAAATGTACCTTTAGACTGGGATGCAGACACCAAGCAGGACCAATACACCTGGTTTAGGTGGCTCTTTGCGTTTGTATCCCTGGGAATTAAGTGCAAACTATAGTTCATGCATTAGGAATTGATTTCAGATGTCCCAGCATTGTCAGAAGTTCCCATGGGTTATTTAATTAAACCCAAAAAGGTCATACCATATCCGTGGATCTGCAATACTCGTAGTGTTTTGTTTATTGATCAATAATTTCATGTCTGGTATACTTAAAATGATGTAAACTCTCCATAGATTTTTAACCAGTAAGTCCTGTCAGATTTGCCCTTGTATCCATTAATATTTTTTACAATTAACTAATGTTTTGGTGGTGGAAAAGAGCTGCTGTAAAGGCGACTGGATAGGTGAGGAGGTAATAAAACACACTACTTAGTGTGCTGTAATCGGATGTCAGTGGAAATGAGATTATTTAGTTTATTTAGTAATTGAAAAATTTATTATAGATGCCTGTGACATTTAAACTGTTCATTTATACACCACAACCATTCTATTCTGATAATTGTAATATCACTCTGTTTGCTGCTTTTGAAAGGCTAGAGGCTAATGAGACGCTTATTTGCAAAAAGCATTTAATTTTTCTGTAAACTGCTGGGTCCTAAGGCTCTCCCCTCTTTCCTCTCTCCCCCTAACCCATAGTCTGGGACCAAAATCAAGTGGTGCCAGATATTAATTACCGTAATCATTGGCACTGTCATTCCATTACATCAGGCACGAAAAGCATCGTAGTGTCTGTTAAATCACATTCCTATTTTAGCTTCCACATTTTGTTAGTGTTTTTCTTACGGCAAAGTGTATAATTGAGTTGATGATTTTTATCTGTTAGAGAAAAATATAATTAACGTGGTGAGCTAGGGCTGCTGTGCAACAGAGAAGATGTGAAATGGCAACATGACAGATCGTAAGAACAGCTTCAGAAGGGAAATAAATGCAGCTGGCTTGTCTGCGGGCATTTCCTTTTGCTGCATCCACTCCATGAGACGTTCACTGCACTTGTGGAGGACACAAAGAAATCCTGAAATAATTCTGTCTTTCCTGTGTCTTTCCTTTTGAAGAAGTATTGGCAGCAGAAGGAAAATTCATTTGTAGATTTCAAATACCTTTCTTTAGAGATTCTGTTGCCTTGGGGCCCTTGATGTATCTGTATGCTTATACTCTGCATACCTATAAAAGTCAGACCCAAATTTTAATAACTTTATATTCCTTAGACTACTTAGACTTGTTTTCTTGGTCACTCCTTTCTTTACCAGCTCTCCACTTCTATAGAAACGTTAAACTGATCAAACTCTCGGATTTTTTTTTCTTTTTTTTTTTTTTTACTTGAATTCTATAGAGCTGCTAAGAATAGATCCTCTTTTAAGTGGAGCTGTTAAATCCAAATCAGGTTTGAAATTGTTTATAACATTATTCAAGAAACATTTACCTTAACAGATGATTGTTTGTGTAAGAGCTGATAGAGCATGTGCTAGATACCTGTTGAGTCTGTAATACAGTATTTTGTTCTTTGCCAAGGAAAAACAAGCCAAAGCATTTAATAATAATAATAATAATGATAATAATTTCTGCACAAAGTCATTTGATCATTAGAGTTTTTAGAAATCTGCAATCTAGATCTGCTTTCGCTCATGAAGAAGAAAGCTCTAAAGGGCTGTGCTCGTGGTGCTTAGGGCTGTGGTTCAGTGGTGGAACTGCAGTGCTGGGTTAATGACCTTGGAGGTCTTTTCCAGCCTTGATGATTCTATGATTCTACTGCTACCGTTTGCTTTTTGTGCCAGGGCACCTGGTGGTTCTGTATTTCCTTTTTCTTTTCAGACTGCTCTGTATCTTACCCTCCTTTCATGGTGTTCCTCTAGCACTCTGTAATACAGCATCACACAACCTGAGACAACTTCCACTGAGTCTTCCAGTGTTGATTTAGATGCAGTAGAGTCAGGAAAAGATGCTTAAAACTCCACTGGCAATACATCAGGTTTTTTGATGCTGTGCCCTAACAAAAAGGGAGTGTGTTACTGCTCCTCTAACCCACAGTGATATGTGGCAGTGTTATAACTGTGCAAAATGCATTTTCCCCCTGCTACAAAGCCCCTTCAGAAAGCACATCAGACGCGTGATGATAAAGGATGTGTAGAAGTTTTGACCTTGCTGCCGACTTTTCTCCTCCCAGAGAGCAAGGATTGCTCTGAAGTGTTTCTTGCCAGTTTGATAATTTCTCCCTATCCCTAAAAGCTTGCAGTAGCTCGTTTGCACTTCTCCTTTTATTTTGTTTTGGCCATGGCATCACAAGGCAGGCAGGCAAAGAGAAAATGTAAAATGTTGCTGATCAGGTTTTAAGAACAAACCTCTTGTTCTTAAACAAAACATGCACAGAGGGCTGTGCACGTTTTGAGGCAACAGGAGCTCCTTTTGGGAGTAGTCGCAGTTAAAATCTTACAGAAACCTTAGACTCGCCTTAGATCGGCAAAGCTGGCCGGGCTCTTGCAGCAGAGCTCTGTTAGTTCTGCAGGAATTGTATCCATGGGCAATGATGCCCCGCATTTCCATGGCCAGAAGACAGACGCAACAGAGCTGCTTGTCCTGCCTGTTGTACATGCACATGTTCAACTGGTGGAATTGTTTTTTCTTGTTTAGTTCAGATAGATCCCACTTAAATCCTGTATTAAATGCATGGCAACATGGATAGATTATGTTAAGACAATAATAAGATTTTGAAACTGGACAAGTCAAAGTTCAGCTAGCCTGATAAATATATTTGTTTCCGTGGACCACATGCATGTGGATTTAGATGTTACTTACATTATTAAATTTTTTTTTACAGTAGATTTTTGCCTAGATGAGTCTTTGGGGTGACACTGAGACCAATTCTGTGTTGAGATGGAAGACTGTTGATGGTGAACTCCTTACCTGCAGCTGTCCCAGTGGCTGGAAAGTGGACTAAGAGTGAGACAGGGTATTTTGGCAAAGAAAAGGATCCTTAGGGTCACCTCATGGTGAAAGCAGCTGCCCACTCTCACAGAGAATGCAGCTGCCTCCTGCCCATGCTGAAAATTTCCTGTGAGACCCATTTTTTCCTACTTGGTCACTACCTCTGAAAGTCTAATTTCTGGATGCCCGAATTGGAGTTCTGAGGCCTGGCCTGCCAAAATGCAGTCACTCACAGCCCTGATTAGCATCAGTGAAAGTTATATTTAAAACACATACAGTGCTATGAAACCCACCGTTTTCTCCTGCTGTCCTGACAGAAAGTCAGGTGGTGACCCAATAAAAATATTTCAAACCCAGTACTTGAATCTGGCAACATTTCACCCACGGTTGAAAGGGTGATCTTATCCTGAAACTTCCTATTGTATTTTAATATAAGGCAGTTCTGTCAGCCCTGGTTAGAAAATGATATTTAAAGGGGATGACAGCTTGCTTGAACTCAAGGAAATTCAGACAAACTGAAATGAATTCCCATCAGAATTCAATACCTTTCTGATGGAAGGCATGATTGTGCAGTAATTGTCTTTTCCTTTCCAGCAGGGCTCCCTCTCAAGTGTAAAGTCAACCTGTAGAAGTTTTCAGCTGATGCCTTTTCAAACTGTATCTGCCTATCAAAATAATGACACTTAGAGGTGCCACCAAATGTCTTTGCAATGGTGACTTTTCTGTGCTGTTTACAGGGCTTTGAAAACAGGAACATGTGTAGTCTTGCTGTGAGAGTTGACATTGTTGAGTAGAGTTAAGGGCTAAACTGAGCAGGTAGGGAGGCATAAATCACGAGTCAATAAGAATGTTGCATTTTTGTAACATTCTATTTGTCATAATGAACACCGGCTTGCGTGTAGATGCAAATAAATATTCTTTTGACTTTTTGTCACCCAGTGTCTATCATGGATCTTTTCCAAGGCAAACCCCAAGAATGTACATTAATTAATTTTTCCAAGGAAAAGGCCAATCTGTTACAATTTTTGTCACTTCTTACCAGCACAAGCCTTCACATTTAGCCCTCCATGTCTCAACATAAAGATGTTTGAGGTTTCCTGTGTTACATGATCTTTGGAAATATGACTCACTATAAATAAACCAATAACTCTTACATCTTGATAACCTCCATTAGCATAGCAAGCCCATTTTATCTATGGCTAGGAGCATGCATATATCAAAACTTCCAATGGAAGAATCATAACCATTTGAGTAAAATTGACATAATTGCTACAGTTTCAAAAGAACTTAATGACAC
Source organism: Anabacerthia variegaticeps (assembly GCA_035583185.1). Taxonomy (NCBI): domain Eukaryota; kingdom Metazoa; phylum Chordata; class Aves; order Passeriformes; family Furnariidae; genus Anabacerthia; species Anabacerthia variegaticeps. The sequence continues at coordinate 4,251,654 of JAWWEW010000028.1, forward strand.
TTAATTAAACCTGAATCTAATGAATTGACAAAAATGTGTATAGAGCAATGTCCTTGTGCTACACCTTTGCTCTGTGAGCAGCTTTGTGTCTCTCAGTGGTATTACTAGCTTAAGCAAGGGTTTGAAGGTTTGAACTCATATATTTCCAAATTCTTTTTGTGTTTCCATGAACTGCATTGTCTGATCTTGAAAAAACTAGCTTTATATTTCAAGTCTTATGCCATAATATGTTACCTCATTTCAAAAACATAAGTCATCATTGATGACAGTCTTCTCTCAGTATGTAAAAACACTCGGGAAGTGTTTGTGTAAGGGAAACTTCTAAGCACAGATAACTTTTGGAAATACTACTTGATCCTAAGGCTTAATTTAAAACTCTTTGAATAAATTGATACAGCTGATCATGGAGGAGACCACGGAAGGGCTCGTGAAGGAAAGAGATTGATAGAGTGGGGACTGAGGAGGAATAAGAACACAGTAAACTTTTACACATTTTCTCTGCCATTGATTTGTAGAACGTTACATTCCCTGAATCCAAATAAATTATTACTTTATACAGTACAAGGATCAGGAAGACTCAGAGCCTGGTGTGTTTAGTTGTTAAAATCTCAGCCGATCATTTCCAAAACGAGCATTTAATGTTTTCCTTGTGTCTCAGGTTCCCCGTCTGAACCTCCGTCGTGCAGTGCCAGTTCCATCACCTGCCCATCTGCCTGCACCTGCAGCAACAATGTGGTGGATTGTCGGGGACGGGGCTTAACCGAAATTCCAGCTAACCTGCCAGAAGACATTTGGGAAATGTAAGTGCCAGTGCAAAGCATTCTTTTCCGTGTCTCTCTGGTTTTATTCCGTGCCTTGGCCTCCTGCCTGGAAGAAAGGCACACGTTTTGAAAACTGTTTGGTTATCAAGTATAGTGTAGTTGTTCTCTTTGCTTTTGTTCTCTTCACCTAAGGGCTCAAACCATTCTTTAGTGTAATGGAAGATACTGTTTGACGTTGCCCTACCTGAAAGCAAGATGAAGTTCTTGGTGTATTAAGTTCAGATTGTGTTTACATCTCACAAACCTGGAATTGCAGTTCTGTAGTCAGTAAAAGAAAAATACACAGTCCTTTTTTATTTCTAGTCAGTGATTTCCCCATGAGATGGAGGGACATCTTGTTAGCTTGGCAGAATGCATTTCTAATGAATTAGGATGTCAGAGCACATTGTACCTGCTGATTTTAACTTCTAGTTCTTGTCTTCCACATTTTGTATTCCCAATTCTTGTAACAGTTTTGTGTGACTTGTGTAGTGAAATCAGATGTTAGTTTTACAGACTGATTTGTCTTTACTACCTTTAGGAATTGGAATCTTCTATTTCCGTGTCCATGACTTTGTACTACTGTAGTCCTGAAATACTGTTACATTAAACCAGTATGCTTTTGGTTAGTCCATAGGGAATGTAGATCAATTCTTTTCTTATTTAGGTGCTTGTCATGCAGAGTTTCCTGACATCCAGCCAACATTTACAGTCTACACCTATGAATTCAAATATTTGTATAGTCACTGGACTCATCAGTGTCTTGTTGCTGTAGAAATACTGCTACATAGCAAAATTTACTGTGATAAATTCGTAGGATCATAGAATGGTTTGGGTTGGAAGGGATCCTAAAGATCATCTTGTTCCAACTCCCTGCCATGGGCAGAGACACCTTCCACTAGCCCAGGTTGCTCCAAGCCCTGTCCAACCTGGCCTTGGACACTTCCAGGGATGGGGCAGCCACAGCTTCTCTGGGCACCCTGTGCCAGGGCCTGCCCACCCTCCCAGCCAGCAATTCCTTCCCAATATTCCATCTCTCCCTGCCCTCTGGCAGTGGGAAGCCATTCCCCTTGTCCTGTCCCTGCATCCCTTGCTCCCAGTCTCTCCTGGAGCCTCTTTAGGCACTGGAAGGAGCTCTCAGGTCTCCCCGGAGCCTTCTCTTCTCCAGGTGAGCACCCCCAGCTCTCCCAGCCTGGCTCCAGAGCAGAGGGGCTCCAGCCCTCTTCTTGTCTTTGTGGCTTCTTCTGGACTCCCTCCAGCAGGTCCCTGTCCTTACGCTGTGAGCTCGAGTGGAGCAGAGGGGCAGAACCCCTCCTTCAGCCTGCTTTTGATGCAGCCCGGGATGCAGTTGGCTTTCTGAGCTGCAAGAACTCACTGCAGGGTCACGTTGAGCTTCTTGTCAACCAATACCCTCAACTCCTTCTCCTCAGGGATGCTCTCAATCTGTTCTCCATCCAGCCTGTGTTCGTACTCGGCCCTGGTGCAGGACCTTGCACTTGGCCGTGTTGGACGTCATGATGGACCCACCTCTGTGCCCTGCCAGGGTCCCTCTGGATGGCATCCCTTCCCTCCACAACACCCCCAGCTTGGTGTCGTTGGCCAACCTGCTGAGGGTGCACTCAATCCCAGTGTGCACATCAGCAAAGATGTTACACAGTGCTGTTCCCAATACTGACCCAAGGAATGCTGAATTCAACTGGTTCTTGTAGTCCCCCTTAACTGAGTATTTCTTTGTAAGCCAAATTGTATCTGACAAGGATCCGTGACTGACAAACTGTTGTACAAAAGGGAAACACACAGCTGTTGCTCTAACACAGTTATTAAAGGTGACCTCTATTTCACTCTGTTTCAGTATTAATTAACAATCTTTTATTCAGTCTCCCTTCCTTTCTTCATTAGCATGGAGAGGCAGAACCTTCTCAGACAAAGCTGCCAACAAGTCCTGAAACCGTTTTTGTTGATAAAACCCTGTCACAAAACAGGCAACTCACTTGTCATGGGACATAAAACAATCATCGTATAACACTAATTTTCCCTCGCTACTGACCTCTGCCACGTGTAACTTAGAAGTCTCTTGTGTTACTCTATTACACCTTCCCTCAAGATGAAGATCTTCATTTCAAGAATGTTTATTATGAAAAAAAAACATTTAGGAAAGATAAAAAACTCTATCCCAGACTTGCTTTTTCATAATTTCATAAAGTAGGTAGCAGGAATGTACAGAATGCAATTCATTTTTTCATAAAGCTTCTTGTTCAGTGGGGAGCTGACATCAGCAGCCAAATTGACTGAGGAAAAATGAGTTACAAGAAATTGAAGCTGAGAAATACAGACTGTGTGCTGAATGCTATAAAAGATTCTCTGCTCACAAAGTGGTTCTCTTGTGCTTTTCAGAGGAGAAATGAACAGTGTGTGTTATAGAGAAACAGGAGAATAAGCACAGGGAAGTTTTGCATGAATACTTGGATGAAAACAAAAGTCATTAAGCACCTGGAGGCATTTACTGACAAAGAAATACCAAAACAAATATGGCTTGGTGGTTTGCTGGAAATGAACAATACAGTCATTTCACTACATTGTAACAGCATCTACAATAAAAGGAGAAGTTGCATTTATTTAGAAAGGGTGAGAGAAGATGCATGCAAGGTAAATAGGGAACACAGTGGGAATGCAGAACGGACTTGACCTTGCAGAGATATAGGGAAGGAGGCATGGCCAAGCAGTCAAACACAGTCTCCAAAAATCTGATTTCCTGCTCAGACGTGATGGCAGCCTTGCAGCCAGCTCCTGTCAGGCTGAGTGACAGCTCAGCTTGTGGAGACAGCAAAGCCAGACTATAGCAGAGACCTGTTACACCCAAAGCCACCAGCCGTGCCTGTGACAGTCACTGCCCTGCAGCTTGGGGGAGCTTGGAAGGGTGTTGTGAGAAACACAAGTGACACCAGGGTGGCTTTCCCTGAGTATTTGGGCTGGGCTGCTGTTGGCCCGGGACAGGGGCTGGATGGTTCTGAGCTCTGGCACTGCTGCTGGGTTTAGGGCAGGGAAAGGACAGCTTTTCCTGCTCCTGCAGGTGTGGGGCACTGCAGAGTTTCAAGCGGTGTTTGCTTCAACACGCTGCCTGCCAGGTTTGTTTGATGCCTCCTAGTACTGGAGGGGGATCAGTAATTCCCTATTAGTTTTTCCCCCTCTCACTACACTTTTCCTCTGCCCCTTCTTTAGAATGAAGTTTTCAAGCTGTTTGTCTATCTCAGACTGGCCTACTCATTTTTTATTTATCCCCTCGAGCGAGGCTGTAGTTTAGGACATGAATTCTGGACAGCTCTTTTTCTGAGAATTTTGTACACCTTAAAACAGTGGTGCAGGGACTACCACTGTGTTTCATAACAGTTAGTGCAAGACCTTCCTGAGTGAAAGCAGGGCACAGCTCCCCAAAGCCTGGCCCTCCTGCTCCTGGCTGGTGCAGAGGATGCTTGCACCAGGGTGCCTGAAGGTGCCAGAGCAGCAGCAGCACTGCTTCCCTGAAGGCTCCCCAGGTTGTTTCAAAGAAGGATTTAATTAATTGCAAGTGCAAAAGGTTGGGTTATGATTGGGACAGATGCTTGAGAGAATAAAAGCTAGCTGGGCTTGGTATGGAAACTGCTGGGAAAAGGAGGCTGAGCTCAGATGAGGAAAGAGCCAAACATATGAGGAGAAGGATTGGGGACAAAGGGAATCGAGACAAGTTGAGCAAAGTACTGTGAGTGTGAGAAAGTGAGGAGCAGTTGGTGATGAGGCCTGAGATTGCTCTGCAGGATGAGCTGTGGGGATGTGGCAGGAGGGCCAGGACACTGGAGTTGGGCAGGCTGTGTGGCCAGGACAGAGTGATGCAGGTAGAGATGGAGCCAAGGAGTCTCTTCCCACCCGAAAGCACATCCCAGAGTTTTCCTGCCTTGTCACCATGTACTGGGGAAACACAGTAATTTCTGTGCCTGTCCCTGTGCACTAGTGACTATCTCAGCAGGGATTACCTATTAAACTACACAGGGATTTCCTGCTTTCACCGCTGCTATTCCAGCTAGACAGCACTGCAGAGGTCTGGGTCTTATACTTTTGTTACACATGAGTTTCCTGGTGATGGAATTAGTGAGTTCAGCTTTTGGTTATGAATGAAATATTAAATTATATAGAAATTAAATGGATTATTTTTTAAATAGTAGAAGAAAAAATAGAAATCACCAAAATTAATGTTTTTAGCTGCAATCTTCATTTGGAGGTTTCATGTGTATTTGTTGTGGTATGCACTGTAACAACAGAATAGTCTCATGTTGCTGGTAAAAGCCTGGATTGATTCCATGTTGTCGAGGATGAACGGATGATGTCATGGATGTATAGTGAGGGAGGCTGGGTATATAGGGTCTGTTTACTTGCAGAAACAGGAAAATTGTAAAATGGGGACCGTGGGGAAGATAATCTCATGAATGCTGTTCAGAGAATTGGGTTGTGTGTCTTTTTGCAGTGGTTTTATTAATTGAATTCTGGGCGAGTGACTTGCACAAAGTTTTCCTGGGTGGTCACTAGTGATGTAATCCTGGGGTTGTGGCTGACTCAGCTGAGCCATTCCCGAGTGCTGAGGACTCCCAGCTGCGGCAGGAGGCAATGGGAGCTGTGCTGTGAACACCCTGTGCTGTGCTAATTACTCTGAAAAGCCAAGGCTCCATCATCTGCAGGCTTAGAAATCAGAACCTACGGTATATCCTTAGATCTGGAACCTGATCTTAGATCAAACCTAGGCTTTTTCATCTGAAGTTTGCTGTATCACTGTTACTTAACCTGTACCATGCTCTCTGTCTGGTGAGATTAAGAGAAATATAATTATATGAGGCAAGAGTAATGCTGGATAGGAGGTGTCTGAACCAGACACAAGGAGTGTTTGGTGAAGTGCTGATGTAATTGCTCCAGACTGAGTAAAGAGGCTGTCAGTCCCTCAAGGAAAAGTGCTGCTTAGGCACCCCTGTCTGGTGACATAATCACCACAGCCTGCTCTGACAGTGGAGCAGAGTAAACTGGGATAGCAGCCCTTCCACCTGACCTTAGGTCTGGCTTAAGGTCAGTTTTAGTGCCTTGTTCTGTGTTGCTTTAGTTCCTCATGCTGACTGTGGATAGCTGAACTAGAGACTGAGAGTTTTGTAGGTGTGAGTGGTGCACGATTGTGGTGCATAATTTCTACATTTAGGAAAAGTTCTGGAGTCTGAGCACACAGGAAGAGTCTAATGTGCTTAACTCTTGCTTTCCTCGTGGCTCTGGCAAAATGAACACAAACCTAATTGTCTGCGAGACGATTGCTTTGAAATGCAATGATCTACTTGTCCTCGCTGTAATGAATGCTTTCCTGACAAATTTCATAGGGAATTGCTGCCAGGAGGGCACCACTGGGCTGGGCAGTGTTGCAGCCAGAGCTGCAGATAGACGAGTTTGCTGGAATTGTTGTTTCAAAGGTTGTCTCCCGAAAAAATGACCTTCTCTGTTATTTAATACCTGTAGGAGTGTGTGTTTCAGGAGAGCTGGGACTTCACCTATGAATCTTTATGGAGCTTTTGTGATTTGAGGAAGGTGATGAGCAATTTCTGGGCATTTAAATTACTGGTATATTCAAAGTGAATTTCCCACCAACTAAAATAAAGTCAGAAAAGCTATTATAAAAAGCATTGGTAACTATTTATTATAATAAGATTGTTTCTTTTTTTTTTTATAAATGATAAATGACACCACAGCATTTTCATGTTTGTTAATAATTGGCTGTGAAGTTCTCAGCTTCTTAAAGGCAAGATTTTTTTTCTTTTCTCAAGAATAAAAGCATGTAGAAACCGTAAACTTCATGGATAAAGGAGTGATAGTTTTGCATTTAACACTTTTCTTCCTCCTAAAAGAAAATTATAATAATTTTCCCAGGCTTCCACTAAATACTGCAGCTGAAGCCAGCACAGTATTTTAGAACACTATAGTAAATGTTCCATAATTGCCTCTGGTGGCAAGTTCTCTGGCTGGGGAAAAAGGTTGGCTCCTGTAGCTGAATCATATAATATGATTTTCATTCACTGCTGTAAATTGGCTCTGGACAGCCTCACATGTCAAACCTGACTACTATTTTCTGGATCTCACTGGGCAAACTGTGTCAGTCGCTCCCTGCATTCAATAGAGGTTTCTGTTGTCGGGCCAAAAATATGTAGAAAATGTTCTATGAGGTCAAGACACAAAAATAATAAATAAAATATTTTAGATTGAGAGTCAGTGGAGAAAATATAAATATAGGGAAAATGATAAGAATAAAGGTGTTTTCTGTGCTGAGACAGATTAAGGCAAGCAGAAAGCTGTGTTTTAGAAACAAGCAGTAACAGCAGGGAGTTTCTGCTGCAGGATCAAGGCAGGGCTTATTACATCTTTACTTTCATTTCTAAGATGAAATATAATTAATGTCATCTGTAGACACAAGGTGATGCTTTTGTTTTGATAAATCTAGATTTCATACACATGATAATTTCCATTTTGGCTGTATCATTTTTTACCCTTTTCACTACTCTTTATAATTGTGAGAGTCCTTCTAAAAAAAAGTTACGTACAGGTTAATTTATTCAGGCAAGCTGTGTAGGAGTCAGTTTACCAGTTTCTGGGTTTGAGATTGTCTGGGGTTTTTGGCTGGGGTTTATTTTGGGGTATTTATCTTTTGTGTGTGTATGTTCTCTTTTTCCCCGAGGCACCACTTCAGTCCAGGAGGAACATAAATTAGTAATTATTAATAAAAATGAATGGCATAACCCAAAAAGGCATTTATCTTTTATCTAATATGAATTTCACTGCAGAGCTCCTGTGTTGCCAAGCAAAATAAAGAGATTGTAATGTATAATGAGTATATACATCCTGAAAGCCAATTATGAAGAGGAGAAGCAATCACAGAAGATGAAATAGGGAGCATAAAATCTTAACTTTGAAATAAAATATACTAATCAGATCTTTTACTAGATGAAAGACTAATTGTCTTTTGGCTTACATGTGTTCTCCTGGTTTTTTTGCTTAAAAAAATTAGGAAAAGAAGAAAGTATTTAGGGAAAGTTTATAGTCAAATGCCAGAATCTGTTTTGTTGACAAAATGTTATAGGTGGCAGAACTTCAACTACCAGAAGCTATTTAATTTTTCTATTAATTTCTGGTGTTCTGCCTTTTCTTTGTCAGTATTTGTAAATGTGTAATAAAAAAATAGATGTTACAGACTGTATGGAGCTCTTAACAGTAAGTTAGGTCAGAAATTAAACAATTGCTTTTTTCCTTTTCCCTCAGTTTTTTTTTTGTTTCCACTAAGTCTAAAAGTGTATTTTTGTGTTACAACTTGAGAAATACATTGCAAACCAACCTGCAATCCTCTGATCCCTAAGCTACTTACAGCATTGTGAAAAGATTTGGAAAGTGATCTGAGCTGGACGTTTCTTGAAGTAATTGGAAGCCAATAGAGGGTGGTGAGGACTGACCTACTCAAGCACTAATTAACTAATAATGTGATGTGATAAGGGGTTAGTCTTTCTGGGGACCTCACAGAGCAAAACCTTGTTCTCAGTAAAGCAAACACTCTGAGTCTGGTTTGTTAAGAACCATTCCTACCGCTTTACATTCATGAAGTGTAACCATAGGGGAGTGATTGCTTTCCCCTAGGCCCTGTAGAAACCATCTTTCTCCCAAATATGATTTCAAGCTTCAGGAAGAAAAAGGAAAAAAACCAAACCAAACAAAACAAAGCAAAACTAACCCTCGAAAAAAACCCAATTAAAAAAATTAACACCAGAAAGTGCTCAGCAGAGGTGCAAGGTTGAATCAGACTCAGAACAGAGGCTGTGTTGTGGAAGTGAACGTGAGAACCTCATTCTCTATGTAGCACCTGTGGGATGGTCTCTTTGAACTGGAGTCACTTGGTCTGCACTGGGATCTCAGGGTGCCACAAAAACCCAGGAGTGGGATCCATGTTGCTGCTGTACCAGAACATGCTGGGAACAGAGACACGTGTGAACTCGTGTGTGCTGGTTGAGTGGGCTGTGTAACTGGGCTGCGTTTCAGCAGCACAGAGCTGGAAGTTGCCAAAGCCCTCCCACCTAAGGATTCTCTTTCCTGGGTTTGTGTTCCCAGCCACAGGTCTGTATACAGGTAAAATTCTTCCTGTAAACCCTGATCCTAAGTCCAGTGACCCAATAAAGGCTGCTGAGATGGAAATCACCTGTCTAGTCTAGAGGAAGAGCAGGGAGGCATTATTTTGTATTCCACCCCAAAACAGCTTCTGTTTAACCTCTTAAGACCCTCACTGGGGAGCTCACCTGGAGTCCCTGCTTTTATATCTGTGCCCAACCCATTGCAGTGAGAGAGGGCTCAGGCACTGCAGGTGCTGGGTGGGGGATGCGCCCTCAGTCCGAGGATGAAGCAAGGAAAATCCATGAATGACACTGGCAGGGGATATAACAACGAGAAAGGCTAAAAATTCTGACCAGAAATGTGAAACATCACATGGTAGATGGAGAAACCCTGAGGTCTGGCAGGATAATGCTGAATTCTGGTGTCTGTGTGGTTAGAGATACATCGCAGCAATGTCAAAGAGTGTTTTGCAAAATACCAGTCTAGGGATTTCTCTGGTGTCTTCCTGTTTGTCTGTACTGCACTTAATGCAAAATTAACATGCTGCAACGGAGCTGATGGATTCATAATGCAGCTGCCATTGCAAATTCAGCATTTACCAGCTGATCCCTGAGCAAATGCTCAGCTACACAGTTGTGTCAGCTGAAACGAGATTCACTGGGGTATGTTAGAAGATCCAGTATCACTGGCACGACTTTTAGATGAACAGGGAACATATCAAAACATCTGGTTTCATTCTGAAAGATGTCTTTTGGTGAGCAGAATTATCTGTGTAACTTCCTGGGTAGATTTATGTTGACAAGTCACTTCATTGTTGGTAGGATTTTGTCTATTGAATATCTGCCCTCAGGTGAGTTGTTAAGAAGCAGGAGCTCGACAGCTAGACCCTGAAAACCAGCACCAGAGTATGAAGGGAAACTCTAGTTGTCACCTTGTATTCATATAGGTGGATGGTTTACTGGCTCTCAGCTCCCCAGTTCCTGAGGCAGCCTCAATGAGAGGGATTTATTAATTTTATTTGGAAGTCATTCAGGTCCTGTGATGAAAGGCAGCTCTGTAAAAGTTTGGAGGACCACATGTGTTTAGGGCTTTTATAGTGGTGGTACAGTCTCTGGCTGGGGCAGAGACTGAAGGCTTTAACTCTCTTAAAACAAGCAGTAAGCACAGACAGTCAAAATGCTGAATGTGCTGCCATCCCAAAGCTCTTTATTTTCTACCTTAGAACTGAGGGGCAAGAGGCACAAGAGGCTGTTCCTTGGGATACAGGTCCATAAACACTTTCTGAAGCAGTAGGGGTTTTGCCTTGCAGAGCAGTGCCCTGTGCTGGGGTTTAAGGGGCAGTGACTGGGGCTGTTTTGCTGCTGAATGAGCCACAGGTTCTGACTGGAACTGCAGGGCAGGATTCCTCCCTTCTTTCCCAACTAGGGTGCCTCCTACTCAGGATTGTCTGTGGGTAAATACTTCAGTGCAGCTACCCAAACCTTGTGTGCATGGTAGGAATAAAGCCTGTATTTCAAAGGAAGAGCCAAGAAAGGCATCAGGGTAGGGATCAGATCTAGTTTGTAATTGTAGTAGTAAGAATACCAAATTTTAAGTATGATTTCTTCATCTTAAATACTGAAAATATATCTCTGGACTTTTCTTCATCAGAGTCCAAAATGTATGATAAGATACAAAGCCCAAAATACGGGGTAAAATAATGGTCCAATTACAGGTTTTTATAATCCAGTTCTTTTCAGTCCTTGCCAATTGATTGTTATGTGCTCCGGTTTTGTCACTGTGGTGGATGTGTATTCCCCTAAATAGTCCTTAACCAGTTAGTTCCCTGCACATCCCTGCTTGCAGGACAGGAGGAAAGCCAGGGGTTTGCCCTTCCCAAGCACCTTCAGGCAGGCTGTGAGTGTGTCCTGCCAGGCACGGGTGTGCCAAAGGGTCCTGCTGCACACTGATCTGACCTTCCACTTCTGCCCTCTCAGAGGTTGCTGTGGCTCTTGGCTCCTGAGTGATGCCAGCCCCAAAGAGCCCCATCCCTGGGAGCAGAGCACCAGGAGCCAGGAAGCACTCTGGCTGCTCCTGAGCAATGCCAGCCCCAAAGAGCCCCATCCCTGGGAGCAGAGCGCCAGGAGCCAGGGAGCACTCTGACTCATCCACTCGCTTTCTGTGTCCCAGCAGGGAAATCCGGGGCTGCCCAGTGCAGAGGGAGGTTTGTGACACTGTTAATAGAGCGTGGCTGTCTCATTTGTAGGCTCTGTTCATCTGACAGCTGAGAATTATCAGTACTGATGCTTCACTCCCTCTCCCTTTTTCTCCAAGGTAGTGATTTGTCTATGTTATGGGTAGGTAAGCTTGACAAAACATTACACATTAGCAGCCTAGACCGTGTTTGAAATGGGAAAATTGCTAGCAAACTGCTCTATTAGAGACCCAAATAACAAATTCTTTCTTTCCCTCAATGAAAGGGAGATAGTTAAGGCCCGAATTAATACATGTGTCTCCCCCACTCTGCAGGGGGAATCACTCTTCAAGACAAATGGCTTTGTCACTCCCGAGTGTGAGCTGGCTCTGCTAAGCCCGCCTTAAGCAGTTTTCCTATGCTTTGTGTTGCCATCCTGGGCTGAGCACCACGTGAGGAGGTGATGAAAAGATTTGCACCTCAGTGAACTTGGATTACTATGGGAATTGGAGTGCTTATTCTTGACTCTGGGATGGTTTTTCATCTTTAACTGCATGGTTTCCCACTGTTTGTTTTGGATTTTTTTTTCTTTGACATGTTTACTTTTTGCTCTCACTGCTGAAAAGTCATTTAAAGAGAGTGGGAAAAAGGAGGACTTTTCCCTGTCTAACATCATGTTGTTACAAGAAAAACGTTACTTGAATCCATTGGGCCCTCCTACTTTCCAATTTTTGATAATATATTAAAGAAGAGAAAGGAAATTGTTCTTGTCCTTTGATGTTGTTGTCAAAGACTCTAAAATAAAGCTTGGAGAGGCAGACAGAGCATTGCTGGGTGTCAGAAGGGGGGAGACACGCTTCAATTCATCTCAGCACTCAGCTGGCAGCCGGAGACATGGCACAGGGAAACTGGGAATGGAGCGGAGGAACAAAAGCTGCTGGGAGTTTGAACGTGGCTAATTTGTTCTACCAGCTTCGTGAATTCTACTTGTCGAGTCTTTTAAGTAGATCTGAGTATGAAATGCCCGAGGAGAACGGAGGAGAAATTTATTGAGTTGTAAGAAATTCTTAATGTGGAGGGTGGTAGTTTAAATTATCAAAATGTAGCCTTTTAGGACTGTGTATCTTCTACACATTTCTCATATGTGTTGTAGAATTATTTTCTGGTATACTCTGCTAACACCCCATAAAGATGAGCTCCCTGATGTTGCTTTGTGCTAGCACAAGTGGTTTTGCAGTGTATGACAGCACTCCATAGAATGCAGGGATAAACCTTTCCAAAGGTCGTGTTCTAGGTAAACTGGGTCATTTTCTCTGAAATAAAATGTGCCTGTAAAAGTTAGATTAGCTTTTCGCTTTCTGGAGGACAAAAATGCCGACACAAGGTAAGGGCTGTGTTTTCCCCTTTCTTTCAAGGATGGCACCTCTAACAGCAGTTTCCCATTATATCATGAACAACACTGGTTTATAATTAAACCTTCATCACCCTGGAATTGCCAACACCCCTTCTGGCAGAACCTGGTGGTTCTTGAGATTTCTAATCCTCTGCTGTCCTTGACATGTCATTCCTGAGCTCAGACGAGGTGAAAGCACAAAGTATTAACACAAACAATGTGTTTTAGTTGTGAACACATTGTGTTTTTCAGGCTGTGCCTGCCAATGTCTAATCAAAACATGTGCTTATTGAATGCAGTGCTGTATTTAATGCTCCAGGATTGGCTCTCTTCATGCCCAAGTTGGAGCCCACCTGCAAACAGACCCTGATGGGAGCCCTTGGTGCTTCTCTGGTGACATCTGCAAGATGTGATGCACTGATCTGGGCAGTCTTTAGTCCTGCATTTACAAAGAGCTTCATGAAATAAAAAAACCCTTCAGGTCCAAGTGAAAATACAGCAGCAGGGGATAAGAACCTTGTCGGTCTATTCTGTGCAGGCCACGTGCTCCAAGTTTTGTAGGAAGAGATGAAGAGTTCAGTAGGCAGCCTGTTTCTGTCTTCCTCACCATCTTTTCAAGAAATTTCTTTTTTTTTTTTTTTTTAATTACATGGGATATGTGACTTTTCTAATGGAGGGGAAATTCTGTGTGTATTTCCACCCTTAAGTCACTAAAATTTCCTTGGAATTTTAAGTGATTATAAAAAGGGACATGTTTCCCCCATCTTTCTCTTTGAGTTTCCCTGTCAGGACTGCTGTGCCTGTGTGCAGGATGTGTGAACCCCCAGTTTCCATCCCCAGGGCCAGGGAATTGGGCAGGCAGGGCTCTCTTTTGTTCCTCGAAGTGTCTGCACAGAAACACTGGGAAGGATTTAAACACCCAACTGGCAGGCTGACAAAAAGCCTTTATGGGAAGAGTATGTGTACTGCTAATTCTGGTGACAAACACCCAACAATAGTGGTGTGCTGGAGCTTGCAACAATTTGCATTTCACTGTGGACTTGCCAGAAATGAAGCCTGTTATATTTAGAGCAACTGGAAGGGAAATCTCAGACACTAATTCAAATCACAGAACAAGGAGGGGAATTCACTCTGAGCACAACCTTTAAAATAGACTGCTACAGAAATAAAAGAGGGCATGCACGTTGGCTGGGCAAGTTCACTGGGCAAATATCACAATATTTGAGACCTAAATGGCTTTTTAGAGTACAACTGAGCTGGCAAATGGTCTTATTTTTCAAGGGGATTTTTCCTTTTGTCTCTGGAAGCACAGATAGGCTGTGCAATAGGGAGATGATGGGCCTTACATGTTTTCTCTACATTATTCCCAAGTTCTTTACAAACGTTGATTTATTTCTCTCTTCTCCCCATTTCATTTTATCTCCATTCCTGGTTCTTAAATTTTTTCTCCCCTCTGCAATGCTGCAGCAGCTCTAAATGACTTGAGTGCTTCATTCCATCATTCCAGTATGTTTTTGTATTTCAGTTCCATTTCCAACCACAGATTTTGTACTGTTTAAACTCTTTCTTTTTATGATACTTTGGGGAAAAAACTCACAAGATTTGAATAATAAGTAAGAGCAAGGTAAAGTCACATTTTGCTCTCAGCTCCAAACCTGTAGAGTTTTAGCTACCATGGTCACTGGAATTCATGTTTTGGGGCTCCACTTTTGCATTTCTAATTGAGATGAACGTTTAGAGTTCATCTGAGGAGAAGTTACTCATTTTAGCAGGAATTTGGGGAACTTGCTGACAATTGAAAGTACTTCTGGGAAGGAAGAGAAATTAATCTGAGTGGTTACTGTATGTGGTATCTAAAAGCTGCTTATGTTTTATGTTAGTGAGACGTGCATTTATGATACTTCATAAAGAATATCTCTTTCAAACCAAACCTTAGAAATAAAAACAGCAGCAATTTCATGCAGTCTGGACCATATTTTAGAAAACCTTTAGCGTTTGGTAGTTAAAATATGAAGATACTGTTCTTTTTTGTACCGCTTTAACATATATTTCTCCCTCCCTCCTCTTAAAAATCTGGATTCATCTTGCAGTGAATTCACTTTGGTGTTTAGCACGTTCCCACAGATTATTGCTCCTGAATTGTTCTGATAGTACTATTAATCTGCTTATAAAGCTGTCACAACCTAGCCTAGCTTTTAGTTCAGATAGCCACATTCTATTTACAACACTCAGTCAAAGAATGCATTTGCATTTTTTATTTTCTACCTTAATTTAAAAATATACAATTACTCACTAATTCCATGAGCCTTAAAGGTGCAGTTTCTCTAACCTGTGACTTTTATTCTGTACCAGTTTAGTGTGATCAAAGAGTTATTTTCTCAGCATTTTCTCCATTTAGTGGATTTCAAAACAAGAACTGTGTTTTGCATAAAACTCTGTGAAATTGTTTTATATTGTTTTATATTTATATAAAATTTGCTGTGTTTAGTGTGATTCCTGTCCTATAGCTGTGTAGTTAACATGTATATTGCTTTGTTTGTTTTCAGACGTTTGGAACAGAACCTCATCAAAATCATTCCCCCTGGAGCTTTCACCCAGTACAAGAAGCTTAAGAGAATGTAAGTTTTAATAAGACCAACATGCAAGACCAATCATGAATCTTCTAGCTTGAAGTTCAATATCTTTATTTCAGAAACATATTGGCAATTCTATGTTGAAATCACTGGGAATTGCACAAATAATCTTCTCAAAGTGTAAGCAACAATGGAATTTGGTTCAGGATGCCTAACAGTGCATGAAGTCCTTAATAATGCTTAATTTCACTTCCTATTATAAACGATGCGATCTAATTAGTTGTTAGTCTGTTCAAACTTCAAATCTGCTTCCTCAGAAAACATTTGAAGTCCTGTTTTTTTCTCCTTTATTCTGGTGTCTGTTTGCTGCAGTTCAGTGAAGTTGACCCCAGTTATAGCAGGAGTTTTTTTTGTGGTGCCTTCAGTGTCCTGATGTTGAAATGGTTTGACTGTTTACAAGAAAACAAAGAAATCTGCTGGAGCTTGTTTTCTCTCTTGCTTGATCACCAGTAGATACCCAGACAATTATTTTTGCATTGGCTCTTGTGTTTTCTCTTTGGATTTTTAAAAGTAAGCTAATCCTGATGTGCAGCTCTGTCCTGCAGATAACCCAGCCATTCCCCCAGTTGGGTTTTCTTTTCATTTTTAAATGATAGATGAGAGATGATGTGGCAGCAGCACAATGACACAAATAATGGGAAAGCAGGTTACTCCTGCTGCCCCCATGGTATCAAGATGATGGTGGTGCCACTGGACCAGTGACTTCCAGAAGTCATTCTGGCTTTGCTGAAAAGGGACCTTTGGAGCTCTTCTGATGTGAACAATGCTGGGATTAAGGCACAGGGAGGTGATTTCACACAAGCCACTGGAGCAACGTTTGAAACTGCAATGAGCTTGTGCCATACTGTTGGTGTGAGGGTAAAAGGTCTGTATTTTCCAATCCAAACTTACCAAGTTCCTAGAGCAGAGCAGCTGTAAATATGGACCTTAATATTTAACGGGTCAAATCATCAATCTCAGAGGGTCTCTATTCTTCTATCTCACTTTCAGTATAGCTGTATGTATTTTTAAAGAAGTGCTGTATTGGAGAGAGAGATGGTAATTTCAGTGAAAAATGACAGATCCCTTTTCAGTGACCTAACTTGTAACTTTTTCATTATTAAAATCACTACATAGTTCTTTCTGAGGTGTGACTAATTTTAGATTTTGGCAATGTTTTACCATCCTTTCATTTGTCATGATTGGTGAACTCTAGTTTTATGGGAGTTGACCAGAAAAATGTTCTTCAACGTGACTAGCTGCTCAAACCAATGCAGCACTTACTATGTGAAATGATTAATGTTAGAATTTCACAGCAGAATTCCATTAGCAAGTTGTGTTAACAGCTTTCTGGAGTATAATTGGCATACTCATTGAGATCTGAACTCATAATTAAAAAATAAGTTATTGTGCCAGATGATCTGTGTCAAAGCATAGTTGATGTGACTGCATTTTGGGGGATGAACTTGGGATTGGTAGTTAGGCTGCAGAATGTCCCATAATAAACATGTTTGGCCATTTGATAACTGACCTGTCTCCTTGTTAAAGTTTTGGTCCTGCTGGATGGTGAGGTTTTAAATGGAGCAACAGTTCTGTTGCACATTGTTTAATTGAGGGCATTTGTTTCAGTATTTGAAGAGATTATTGACATTCTCTCTTCAGTGTGCAAGATTTCCAGAACTGTCAACACAAAAATACACTTTGGTCAATAGACTATTCCTTAAAACAAAAGAAATGTCCATTCTTTTCCTTCAGAGGAAGGACATGTTCAACACCCCTGAATCGTCAGCCTTTCTTCATTTCTGCCCCTGTGATTTCAATGAGCAGTGCCACAGCACGAAGATTATCAATTTAATTAGTGGATGCCCTGCTCAGGGTACGAATGAAGAACATTAATATGATTGTTGTTATTGTTACTATTAACTGTTATAATATTTGTATCCAATTCAGAGGGCAGTATTAGCATAACACCATAAATAGTATTTTTTTCCTTCTGGTGAATAAATACTCAAGAATGTTACAGGTTATAACCTTCTCACTTGCAGCACTCTGTATTTTGATTGTTTACCGAGTATTTCCTGCAAGATTATGCAGTTGCCTTTTCTTAGCTAATTGGATAAATGAGATTAATTTTTAAGTAAGAGCCAATTGTCCAAGATAACCTTGATATGACTTGATACTAATAGGTCAAGATGATAGCAGAGGATGTATGGTAATTCAAGTGTTATACTTGCACGTAGCAGAAGTTTGCCCTTTAGAATGTCTCTTCAACAACTTCTAGGATGAGAGAGTTATTTTGGTGATTCAATTTAGCAAAGGAGCTGGAATCTTTTGTGTCTTGAACCTAATCATAATTGCCCACATCTCCTCACACAATTAATGACATGAAGCCAAATGTATCTGTATCTCTCCTGAGAAGGAAGATTTGGCACTTGCAGGATTCCAATATGCAGTTGAATTATAATCTGGGATGATGGTTCCCCTGATTTTGGGGTGGATATAACCCCAGTTCTGTGCTCAGTTATTCAAGGGGTTTAGAAGAGGCTTCAGGGCCTTGAAGGAGATACATCCCGTCTCCAGAGGTGGAAGTTGTCATTATTACATTAAGTATCCAAGGCCAGACAAGCCATTTTGAATTAATTCACAGAGCAGTTGTGCTCGCAGCATAGCTCTGCAACTTTTAGCTTACAAATTCCAAAGTTTATGACATTATCTCCCATTCTGTCTCTGCTCTTCTGAGGCTTTTAACTAACAAGTTCGTAGCAAGTTCGTAGAGCAAGACTAAGAGCCAAGTAAAAATCCTAAGGCATCATTAGAACCACTTTAAAAGTTGTTGTACCTCTCTAGCTCTGATGCTTTTAGTGGCATTTCATGTTGTCAGATTAATTTTATCACATATTGGCAGAAAACACATTGAGGTTTCACAGACTCCCCAGTAGCTCTGTGGAGTTGCTACTTTTGTTAAGCAGCTCCTAAAACCTAAACCATATATGACATGGGTTTTGCTGAGTTCCTCTGTCAAATGGGAACAGTCCCTTTTACATGTTAGAGATAATCGAGTAATCTGTTTCTAATAATGTTAGTCAACAAAGAGCATATTCATCCAATGCTATGAATAGTTTTGCATGTGGCTGCATCTAAAAATAAATCTATTTTGTTTCAAACCCTTTTACAGTAAAGACATTTGAGCCATCCACGTTACACAGTGATTTGCAGGGGATCCTCGCTGCCCTGGTGCAAAGTCAAACCCAATTTATGTCCCTAGCTGGTTACTGAGCACAGCCACCCTCCGAGATGTGTTCACCAGCCTTTGGAAAGATTTCTGCTGTGCTGTCAGAGGTGCAGAGAGACAAGCCTGAGGTGACTCGTGCATTCCCTGCCTGAGTGGAATCCTGATCATTTTATTTCATTTCCAGTTGAAGAGCCACACTTCCCCCGAGTGGTTCAGAGAGACCCTAAGCTATGAAAATGAGCCTTATGCCATCTAAATGGCCTTTTAGAAAACCTGTGTCTCTTTGTCTGGATGTAAATTCAACACAGAACAGGACACTCTTACCTAAGCAGCCAAACAAAGGGAAGAAAAATACAAAGCCATAATCGAATCCCTTTGCCTCAGTCAAGTCAGAAGGAGAGGGAGCCTCCTTATCCAAGAGCAGTGGAACTTGGGCTCTAATGGAAAGGAAATAATGTGTCTAATTATCTTCTAATGCTGATTGTAGTGCATCTGCATGAAGTGGGTGAGTGTCATCACCCAGCATGGCATTTCTGCACGTTCAGGCACCATTAGTTACACACTCATTAGCGTCCGGACATGGGGAGAGAGGAAGGATGGAAATGTGGAAATGCAGCAAATCAATAAAACAGTGCTGAAATGCTTGTTTCAAAAATTAGATGCCCCTTTCAGATGCTTGTCGCTGTTCAGCAAACCCATCTTTTCATGTGATTTTAATAGATTTTAATGCATTGCTTAATCAACAGATAGAACTGATCCACATCAGACTTCTGCTTACTAGAGAAAAGGCAGCAGTCAGTCGAAACAAGTTTCACAAAACCCTGTATAAAAATAAATATTCCTAGTTTCACTGTGACAGAATTGACTGGTGTAAGTTGACCTGAAGAACCAGAAAGCTTCCATGAATGCTGGATGTTGTAACAGAAAACATCAGACTGCAGAGCAGTTGGTTCATGAGACTTATAAAATAATCATATAAAATTATAAGGAAACAAAACCAAAAAAAAAATCCCACTTTATGTGGCTAGATTTGAAAACATTAGGGGGCATCCTTGAAATTGTAACCAACATGTTTTGTATCTCAAAACATGCATAGAATGGAAAACATTCTTGCTTTCTGATTCCTAAGGTCTTGTTCAAGTGGTCTTTATTTAAAGTCCACTTGGACCCTTAGCACGTGCCCCGGTGGAAATATCAGTGGAGTTGTACATGAAATCCTTGTATCCCTCCAGTTCCAGGCATCAGTGAAGAGATCTGATGCTACTGGGACAAGCTGATAGCAGCTGCCAGGGCACGCAGGAGGTGGCTGAAGGTTGTCTCCAAGCTCAGCACCTGGCTGAGCTGCCTGGCAGAGCGTTTGGGTGGCAGTGACAGTCACGATACGGCTCTGAGCATCTGCGTGCCAAGGGCAGTAAATTGGGCTCCACGTATAAAGACACTGTGACATATCTTCCTGTTGGTTATGATTAGAATTGAAGGATATTTTCCAAACCAGCAGCACACTTGCCTTGCAGATGACAGCAGGCTGTGCTGAATTCCACTCACAGCACAGCTGAAAGGGTGCAATCCTGCTGGGTGTGCAGTGCACTGGCTGTTCCCACAGCACTGCTGGGCTTCAGAGCTCTACAGCTCCCATTCAGGTGCTCAAAGGCTTTCCCCAGGGTCTGAAAACTCTGGGCAGACCTGCCAGTGCTGTGTCAACCCCCTTCTCAGCTGCTTCACCGAGTCAAGGTCATGGAATTCTGCCAGTAAAACCCAGACACCACTGGTGTGGTGCTAAGCTACTCAGTGGGACCTGCTTTGGGATCGAGGGCCGGGCAGTGTGTATGATCCTCTATTTTTATAAAGTTAGCCTTCCCTGCCTGCTTTTAAACATCCAAACAACCCTTATGCTTTGTCATGGGCTGCTCCTTGTGCTCGAGGGCCACCCCACAGAGTCTCCAGTACTAATGGCTCTCAGGATGGTTTTATCCACATTGCTGTTGTTCTTAAACTCTTCATAAAAGCCTTTGTTTTAATGTCCATGAAATGAAAGACCTTATTAACATGGGAGCTCGAGGCTTGTCATACTGACTGATGTTTTCTGATCCTTCCTGGAATTTGCCTATCATTTCTCTGAGATAATATGATCTTTTACTTCTGTTTTTTTACGTCAAGTGTGTTCTTCCAGTAAACCACAGCTAAAATCTTTTCATCAAATTCCCTTTTACAAATGCCTTTTTTAAACCTCCCTTCTCTTTACAGAGACATCAGCAAGAACCAAATAACTGACATTGCACCTGATGCATTCAAAGGCTTGAAATCTCTCATTTCATTGTAAGTACAAAATAGAACTGAATGGGCATTCGGGGAGAGCTTGGATGTAAGAGGAGTAAAAATGGTAATGTGCTGTCTGGGGGAACATATGTTTCTGTGTGCAATTGCCAGCTTGTGTGAAGCATCTGATCTTTTGTAAATGAAAAATTGGTGATGAAGTTTAGGAGAGACTGTTTACAAGTCTCTAGTAAGCTCTTCTTTAGATCAACACCCCCAAGATTGCTGACTTGTTCACTCCTTCAAATCAGTGCATTAATTGATCTTCATGTGCACCTGCAGTCTGGTCTATTTACTCCTCATGGCACACAAAAACCTCACCACAGCTCAGACACTGTTTGGTCCTGTGGAGCAGTTGGGCAAATACTTCCATACTCAATTTTTCCTCTGTAGTACAGAACAGAGATTGCACTCTCTTAGGAGTTTTCTGGTTTACTTGTTTCTTGTGGCTGTTTTTTTGGGTTTGTTTGGTTTTTTTTTTTTTTGGTGGTTTGGGTTTTTTGGTGATTTGTTTTCCTAAGCTTGTAAAAAACTGTTTATATTTCTTAGCTGTAATTACTAATTTATTAAGCTGGAAGGGGGCTAAAATATGACTTCAGACAAAAGATAAAAAGAAGGTAGAATCTCCTGGCAACCATTCATTTCTCTTTATAGAACACAGAAACTGGTTTAGCAAGAAGCTGAATTTACATACAGCTATATTTCAGCCTGGGTACTATTAAAATAGTGGGGCTTTTAATGGGTAAAAGGAGCAATGCAAGGTCAGACTCTGCATTTGGAGGATGAACTAGAATAAGGTGTTAGAAAGAGCCCCAGGATGAGAGAAGAGAGTAAGAACAACTAGAATGGTATTTGCTTGTGCTAATTTTAAGGATAGTTTAAAAACCATTATCTAATTAATATTCATGTAATACAGCTTGATTTTTAAAGAGTATAGTTTACTTCTACAAGCTGCCATGGCTTTATTCACTGAATGCTGGATAATTCTGACAAACTGGGTAACTTGTTGACTAGTGTTAATATTAGAAAGTTCTTAAGTATTAATATATGTTACACGTTACCGTAAACCTCTGAGCCGGAGTGCAGAAGGCTTGGCCCTTTTCTGTGCCCTGAATCCAGCTGGGAGAATGCCAGAAATATATATTAAGTGTTGCTGGTACTTGTTGAATAGTTTGGGCAGTGTTATTCAACATGCCGTGGAAATGGTCAAATCCCTCAATGCTGTCTGGAAACAATTTAGTAAGTGAGTGACATTTACTGAGCACTACAGTTTTGGCTTCGTATGAAACTACTGCTGATGCTGCAGTGCTACAGCTTTCTGGTCTTGGAAAACCTCCTGGCTGGGAGTGAGCTGGACAGGCAAGACATTTCCACTGGGATTGAGCTCCCAATGCAGAAGTTATTCAGCTCTAGCTGTAGTTAATTCAGATACCCCCAGGTGGCCTCAGGAGTGGGATGAAACACATCAGAGTGGACGAAGAGGAAATGAGAGTATAAACTGGGCAGAAATTTAAAGTGTTTTGACTTTCATACAGAAGCAAGTGAAATGATTTTGTATTCTCTGCCCAGTCATCCAAAATGATATTTTAAGTAAATGATGTTTCAATATGTTTATATCCAAGTGGGTAAAATAGTGCTTACGTTAACGCTGAGAGGTTACAGAGAGAGAAGAGAGAGGGCAGGGAGATGAGATGCAGCACAGAAAAAGCTCTAGCAAGGGGACTGCCCCTGAGCAGTCCTTCCTTTGTTCAGTGCTTGTCTCTGGCTCACTTTCCTTCTACCACAGACACACAAAGCTCTTGTAATGCACAGTTTCTCTTTGGCAGACTTGTTTCTAGACTCCAGTCTTGAAATTGTCAGTCTCTCCCTCTTGGTTCAGATGTCCACTCTGCTTTTGCTTTCTTTTGAAAGTCTTTACTCTTGTTTTTCATTGCAGGTAGGTCTTACAGATGTTTTCCCTGTGGTTGACAGGCAATGGTTAGCTCCCTCATTTTCGTAACCTGTCACCAGACCTTTGGCAGGTTCCTCCCTGCTGGTCATGTCTGTTGGTTCAGTTTCTGAGTCCTGGATATCCTTATGGATTCTGCTCTGCAGAATGTGGGTTTCACTGAAGAAACCTTCCCCAGATTTCTACCTCTGAGAAGCAGAGGATCTTCTTTCCTCTGATCTCTGCCACAGCCACCAGTCCAGTCCTGTCAGTCACAGAAAGACAAATGGAAGATGAGTCCTTTGGAGTGCCAGCCCTCCCAATGAAACTGCTAGAGGGGGAAAACAAGGAGGCAGAAATGAAGTGAGACAGTTCCTTCCTAGGGTTTTCCCTCCTAAGCAGCTCCCTCTTTCTGGTGCCCGAGGCCCCCATAACTTCAGTCAGCTGCATGCCCTGGAGGAACACTGCTCTGCATGCAATGCTTCAGCCCAACTGAGAGCAACTTTTCTTGCCCATACACCTCAGTCAGATGTGATTGGGGCATCCATTTTAATGAGACACCATCGAGGTTTAATCTGTGAGCAGAGCAGCTGGACTTCGCAGCTATCTGAGCTGAAAATCCGAAGAAAGGAGGGGACAATATTAATGCACAGATGAAAGTAAGCAGCTTGGTTTCCATGCAAAATTAAGTACTGCTGTAACTGCCTCAAATCCTTGCCTTTTCCCCTCTGCATTATTCCCATTTTCTGCTCCTCCCTTTCCTCCCTGCTTGCGTGCAATTGCAGTGCTCCCTATGGGTCTGGGAGAGGGAGAGTGCTTGTCTGGAAGGCAGCCAACATTGTTAGGCTGGCTGGCTAATGGAGGCCCAGATAGAGTGGGTTCTCTCTGCTTTCTTCTGGAGAGAGCTCACGGGGGTGTTTCCAGGCAGAACTGCTTCTCAGAGTACTCTGCCTATCCTACTTGTGTAGAGATGGGGAGGAAAAAGTGGTGTCTTAAAGTTTTCAAAACACGGGAATGTTTATTACAGAAGCTGTTTCCCCTAAAATGTATAAAAGTTTAATCTTTAAAAAGTGCTAAGTTATCCATGTGTTAGTGGGCCATAAGTTTTTATTGTAAACCTATATATTTTCTTTAGCAAGAAATCTACCTATGAGAGGCAAGCAGGTCACAAAATCTTTATCCTTCAAAGAAGTCATTTCTACCTTGGGTTTTCTCTGCATTTAGCAAAAGAAAGGCAAGTTTGTTCTTTTAAGGACTCAAAACTTCTCCGTTCCCCACACACAGGAAAAAAAGGAATTATTTTCTCTATGCTCATTTTTCAGTGGGATTTTGTTCCCTATTCATATGACTGTGGAACAAGGAATTTCTACTCTGTTTTTCTTAGAAACATTTGGACATGTACATAACTTTTTTTCTGGTTGTTACAAGAATAAACAACCAGAGTCATTGTTCTTTAAAACCTTTTTTTTCCCTCTTCCTTGAGTTTTCTGGCTTTTCCTTTTCTTCTCCTTGTGTCATATGCAGGTCAGCCCTGGGTCTGTATGTTCTATGGTTTTAATTCTGTTGCAGTACCTAAAGTTCCCTTTCATTATTTAGGCATTAGGGCTTAGATCCTTAGCATGTTTTTGATGGGAACCTTCATACCTTTGGTGTGAAGCTTCAAACCGGGGTATGGACAAACGTAGGGATACTGTAAGATCCAGGCTCTGGATTTGAGAGAACAGAGTTGTGGGGAGCTTGCTATAAAGCCATGGTAGGGAATGGAGGGTGTTGTGGGCCAAGGCGTGAGGAAAAGGGCCTTTGGTCTTAAAGATGCCACTGTGGGATTTAGGAGGATGAAATTACGGTGTGTAATGTCAGTGAGAGCTGCTGGACAAATAAACTGCTTGTCTCTGGCAAAGTCTCCCCTCTGAAAAGGTGGAAGTACTTCTTTGTCTCAGAGAGATGACACAAGGGAACAAGATGTAGTGACACTGCAGCACTTGGGCCATATGAAATATCCAAGATGAGAAACAAATGATTAGAATTATTTGAATCTAAAAAATCAGTAAGAAACAGAGTTGTATGTGAACCACAGTGATGTGGTCATGGCTTTCGTGTTGGGGGGGTTAGTCTTGCCACCCAATACTTCTTTCCAAATAAACATGAGAGCAAACAGTGCCCTTGCACCGAGAAGTGTGGCAAGATGGGTTTGTTGCAAAAGAATGTATTCTCTGAGTTCTAAGCAGAAGGCTGAGAAAGGCTCTGCTTGTGGTGTTGGGGTTGCATGGTGAGCACTGCCCTTGGCTGCAGCTGGAGAGCTCAAGGACTCAGCCGAGAGCACGGGGGCCAAGGCAGGAAGAGTTCCGTGTTTCAAGATTGCTGCATGCACTTTCTGAAGTAAATTATTTAATCAACTCAAAATCTGTCTAATATCAGCGAGAGGATTGCATCAGCATTTGGTTATTGTTAATAGCATCAAAGATAAAGGTTGTTCTTGGGGTCTGCAAACTTCCCACAAATGTAGGTTTGGAGGGGCATATCCAGACTGTCTGGGGACTTTTTATGAGATATGACAAAATAGTCTAAGCCCTCAGGGTGTTAAACAGCATGAATAAATTTTAGACCACTGCAGAGGGAGAATTCCTTTGGTTTTGTTCATATACTGAATTAAGCTAGTGAACACTTTAAAAGCTTAGATCAGCCTGGGCACCAAGACAAGAGACAGCTTAGGTTTTGACACAGCAGTCCCATTTAGACCATCATCTCCTGGATGATGATGTATGGGGTGTCATTTATGGTGATTTGAAATCTGCAATAAAACACTGTCTATTGCAGTAACTGCCAAACTTATTTTAAGGTAACAAATTGCTTTGGATAGTTTTACTGTGATTTATTTAGCTTAACTTGTTTGGACGGAATATGAAATAGTGCAGAGGGAAAAAAATTACATGTCTAAGTTTCTTTCAGATATTAGAAATTTATTGCTGTTTTTATCCCTATCAATTCCTCCTCTTTTGAAAACCTGAATTCTTATTGAGCCTGTGCCATTGTACGTAGCTTGGGAAATATAATTCTTCCTAGCAAGAATTGTTTTCACAGTCTGAAGGAAAGTTAAAAGCATTCTGAGGACTGAAAAAGACATTGCATCAAGTCACAATTTTACACTTCAGTAAGAATGTTTCAACCAAGCCAAAATAAAGGAACATTTAGCTGGAAACCATATGGTCTAAAGTAAGGCATTCTGTGCCAGGCTTTCATACCCCAAAAAGCTCTGTGTCACCTTCAAGGGTAAAAAAAAAAAATTCTCTCTATTCTGCAATCTAACTTAATGAAGCAGCTAAATTGCAGCTCCATTTGCATGTGAGGTGGGCTGGGGAACTGTAGAATAAAGACAACACAGCAATTATTGTTTCACACCCTTCAAAGGTGCTATGCTAAACTTCTGTGTGTATGAAAGACCACGTGCTGGTAAAGTCAGTGCAAATTTCTTCATTTGAAAATTGTTCAAGAGGTCAGAACGGACAGAGACTGGGAAGAATCGCTGAGAATTTGGTGTTTCAAGCCCCTGCTGAAGGTTTGATCCAGTTTTAATGACCTTCTCATGCAGGAAGCCACACTTGTGGCTCGGTGTGCTTCCAGTGCTTCCTTTGTGTGGTGTGTCCCAAGTTTCCAGTGACTATTTCCACTGTTTAATCTTTAACTACTTAGAACATCACTTGGATTAATCTGCAAAACTTGAAGTTTAGTAGTAACAATTAATTATTTAACTGGAAATTTAATATCTAACTGTGTCTTGGAATAGATACATTGTTGGGGGAATATTGAAAGATGATGCGAAAATTGGGCTGAAGAAACATTAAGCCTCATTATGGCTGTTACATATTTGTAGAATTTCTTCTTGCAGATCCAGAAGAACTCTTTAGGGTGCTTCTTCCAGGGATCTCCTCCAAAGCTTACAGTGCTGCCAGGGGTCTGTGCTTTATGTGGTGGTGTATTTGTCAGGCTCATTTGGTCCCCTAAAGTTGAGAAGCAAATGAAAAATCAGGAGCACACACTAAAAATGTTAGTAATTTTTTTTTTGGTGTTCTAATAAAAGTTGTTCTAATTCACTGATTCGCTGTCTATTGGCAGCGATTACTGAGCTAATTTTATTTTTATTACATATTAACTTTGTTAGTGTATTTTTAATATGAAAACGTTTGGGGTCTAAAATTTCAGGTGCTCTGGGATAGGAGAAGGGTTGTGTTCCTGTGCCAAGCTTGCACATTAGCCAGGACACCTGCATGTCCTGCAACGTGGGTCAGGAGTGCAATTCACATACAGTAATGTCACAGGCAAAGCTCCTAAAATTTATCTCTGCTGGGAAAGGCATTGAAGATTTAAATGAAGTTCTTGAATTGACTTGACTCTGCTTCCTGCTATATGGCCTTTGTTTGGGGGATTTTTTGAGGGAGGGTTTTCTTATTTGATTTTTTATATTTATTGGGCTTTGTTTGTTTTTTGTGGGTTTTTTTGTTTTGGTTTTTTGCTGTTTTTGTTTTATTTTGTGGGGTTTTCTGTTTGTTAGTTTGGGGGTTGTTTTGGGTTTTGTTTGGTTTCTTTTTCCCCCAATGCTGCTGTTCTGGGAATGTTGGGATGCAGGCCAGGGAGATGGGCAGCTGGAGGAGAGGGAAGTGACTTCAGTAAATACCCAGCCTGGCAGGAACCTTGGCAAATAATCATGTTCATTCTTGTCTCTGAGGAAAGCAACTTTTCTGTGCTTTTCCTTAGAGTAAGTTGACCTCCAGAAATGGGGTGCAGTGCATTTCAGGTCTCCCCTCCCCTTTACCCCTCCCTGCAGGCATGTTTGACTCCAGCCCTGGCATGGCAGGCAGACTCATTTGGCTCTGAGTAGTGCTGAGCATGAATATGAATTAGAGACAAGTGCCTGAGCTCTCATACTGACTTTTGTTTAGCTGTTAATCTGCTCGAATGTAAATGTGCCACATGCACATAAGCCCAATTAGGTTGGAAAACGCTTATTTTCTTTTTCACGGCTTCTAAAAATCAAAGCTTTGTTTTATTTTATGAGATATTTTCATCTGGTTTAGTTTGCTCAAAATAATAAAGAGGATGTATAAACACATCCAAGGTTTAAAATTCAGTGACACACTGCACTCTGACCTCCTGACTCTGAAATTAGAAGTGAATGAAAAAATTGCTCTGAGAGTCTTATTTTGATATTTACATTTAATAATACCAGAGGTAACAACTGCACTGGGTGTGAGTGGAGATTTCTTTAAGGTTTTACTTTATGTAAGTGTTTTTACCTCTCTACAGCCAAAATAACCCTTAGGCTGGAGTGGGGATGTTTTTACTTTCCATGGGCATTTTGTAAAATTTAGCTTCTCAGCTCCTTCTTATATGATGCATTATTATGCATTATCGATCACCATTGATGATCCTGCTCCTTCACAAAACTAAGATGTGTCTCAAACACCCCAGGACTTGAAAACTAAACTCAGCATACAGAAATAAGTGCTTTTCAGAAAGACTGGAAAATGAAATGGATGCAAACTGGATTCTATGGGCATTAACTTTGTCTGAACCTTTTACAAGCATTTTATTTGCTTTTGCTTCCTGATACAGGTGTACACATCAGTTCCTTGGCTCAGAAAGAAGTCTGGGAGTCAGCCATTCCCATGCTGGTTTAGAGCCCAGGGAAATTCAGGGACTTGCATGTTCTCTCACAGTTTGAATCTGCATCCAAATGGTCCTGTTGAACCTCTCAAAGTTCAGCCACCATTTCGCTCTGTCATTGGGTAGAGTGTAAAAATCTACGTGCATTGCATGAGATTTTGTTAAAGATGGGAGTTGTGTGTGTCTTCTGAAGCTGAAGCTAAAAAACAATCAGAAAAATTTACAAGCATTTGTTACCCACAAAATACAGTAATTGGAACAGCACATTAAAAGCCAGCCTCCTGATTCTGCAATAGATAAATTATTTTACATTTGTTTAGAGAAAATCTAATGCCCAATGACAACTGCTTTCTTGGGTAGCACTTCAGTTCCTGCTAGACTGCAAAAGTAATGAAAAATGAAGTTTCAGGTTTGGATTTTTCATAGTTAAGTGGTGTTATTTTATTTAGATTCATTTTATTTCGGCTCAGAAATGAGCTGCTGTGGGAAGGCTCCCACAGGGGTGATAGCCTTGCAGTGACTGATGAAGAGTAAACTGAAGTGGTGATGCTCTGGGAAGGCCAGAGGGTATTGCAGAGGCTCTGTCGTGCTAAGAGTTTGTTTTTCACTATGTCCAACCCTTCATAATATTTCAAATGCTGTCAGACAGGGTAAGTCAGAATTTCAGGCAGCATCCAAGCCTCCCATGGCTGTTTGATTCATTGCTAGCATATTGTTCCACATGAAAAACTTAGGGAATTAACTAGTTTAGTGACACAGAAGCACCAAAGTTTTGGCATGAGCTGGTTTATAACCTTTCACCGTGTCCTGTGCAGTGCATAGAAATTACATAAATACTGGTTTTCCTGATTTGAAATGTTTAGGTAAGGGAAAATATTTTCAGAGGGTGCCTAATCATCTTCCCTTTTACCAGGACCCTCAGGAGGTCCTCACTCACTTTCGGGTTTTGACAAATGTTACCAGCTTGCAGAAATGGCAGCAGTAAATACTTAAGCCATGATTGAAATTCAGGTGCTCTGTCACACGTGATTTTGCTCTGATCACTGGGTAGCACATCTCAGCATAATGGTGGCTCTGTCTCCTTTCCCCTCCAGTTCAGTTTCTGGGGATAATATATGTGCATTTTTCCATTAAAAATGAAATATCTTTAATATTAAAACTGAATCACGGATATCGGGCCATATATTTATGGTTGAATAAATATATACACTGACTCTCATTTTTGTTATTAAAGCTTTACCCATTTTTATAACTAAGCTATACTTAAATTATTTTTGAGTTTCTGAAATGTATGTCTATTTCCAGTTCAGGATAAATTTCTTTATATTAGCTCGGTGAAATGGTAACAGCAGCTGGTGAAGCCGTAATATTTTATCCAATGATACCTGTGTCACATTTCATGCCAATTACTATATCTTAAGAGACTCAGTTATATAAAATCTTATCTACAACCAGCTTGTGCTCCCTGGCTTTTAAATTCAGTATTACTGAGCAGAATTCTAGGCTTTTGCATCAGACAATGTGCCTTTCAGTGGTTAAAATATTTCTAAAAAGGGTGGAAGAAAAATCCCTAAACAGAATGAAAAATATTTCAGATACAGTTTTTGGATGGTGTCCAGTTTCTACATTAAAAACACTTCCCAACACCAGACGAAGCCTGAATCATAACGACTCATTTAATACCATGTGCTCTCTGAAAAGAAAATGAGATCAGTGGTTAAATGAAATGCCCACAGATCCTGGGCATGGTGCACAAGATCAATAAAGATGATAATGCAGAGATGTGGGAGGACACTAAACTGGGCTGTTATTTAAGATTTATTTTGTCTTCCTGAATCTTGCAGAGTGCTCTATGGAAACAAGATCACGGAGATTCCCCAGGGCCTTTTTGATGATCTTGTGTCTCTGCAGCTGCTGTGAGTATGATCCCTTCCTCTCCTTTATTTTACAGACTAGCTAGATTTACTGGTTTTTTCAGCTTCTGACATTAATATAACCACCTTTTCCACTGAAAACTCACTGGGATGTGCTAGTCTGTTGTGTGTGTGTCAGGCAAGAGGGAGGCAAGGGCTGGGAGGGAAAAAAGGAAAAAAAAGGAAGGTGTCAACAGTTTTATAGCAGTGTGTGTATGATGGATAATAGACACAGAGGATTTGAGCGTGGGGAGGAAATGAGAGGCACAGTGAAGCCCAAGAAAGGAAATTTGGTCACCGGCTGATGCGTGGGTGGGGATGCCATCTGATTGTTTTTGCACATTTAGCACTTGTGGTTGAATGGCTGGATCTTTGAGGGACCTGCAGAGGTAAGCAAAGGGCAATGGGAGAGATCTGTTGTTGCAACTCATGTTCAGTTCCATGTTCTTTCTGTGTCAAATGGGGCTTGGCTGCAAGAGAAATGATTTCATGATATATTGTGATTCGAGTACTTTATGCCATGTGGGATTTAACACACAGTCATGATCAGGGTAGCAGAAAAAAATTTCCTGAGGCAAATCTGAAATTGCAAATTTCACTGCTGTCTTCATAATCACACTGGGAACCAGTAGCTCCTTCAAAGAGAAGGGAATCATCAGCCAGGCAGCAGAGGGAGCAGAAGTGAAGTGAGTTTAATACGTGTTCCTAATGTTCTGATTACCATTGTGGATGATGCCCTCAGAAAATAAAGGTGATATGTCATAAATAAAACAATTCTAGTTTGTAGCACACACAGCACTCCGCTCCCAAACAATAAATCATATAAAATATAGAATGCAGTAGCTTTTAGACATGTTATTTTAAGCTTCTCTGATGATTTTGACATATCCAGCAGTGAATATCCAAAGTTCATGATGGCCATTGGTTCTGTCACTCTGTGATTGCAGTCTTTGCTGTCCTTACAGTACTCTATAAAAGCAAGCATAGATTTAGATGAGAAAAAGCCAAAGAAGTAAAACAAAATATTTGAAATTGCTCTGTATGTTAAGTGAAGGACTACTCAGACGTGTAATTTATCCAAAAGATCTTAATTGCAAACATGGACCACCCTATTCTAGACAAGGACAAGCAAGAGCACCTGTGGTTTGGCCGTGACAGTCCTTGAGCTCAGCAGTGGGAGCTGCTCATCTCCTGCTCACACTGCCAACCATTTTACCTTCACCTTCTGCACACACGTTTTCTGGCAGCTCCTTTCCTCTCTCCTGTCCCAAACCTCACAAATTTGTTGGTACCTCAGTGCATTTGAGTCCCTATCTGACTCGGGTTGTGCTCAGTACAACGAAGGCACTGCAAGCAAAAGGAGAGTAAAATTGAACTTCCTCCTTTGACCTCTGAGAAAGAAACGATATCTTAAAAAATCTGAGCTTTACGATGGTCCTTCTCCCAAAATATTTTATGGTTACAAGTTTGAATTGATTCACAGTTGGTCTCTCTAACCCAGGACCTTTCCAGTAGCCAAAAAGTAATAGAAAAAAAAATCACTTATTATTTATGTAAGTATATATTTAAGCCAAGGTGAAGTCATTTTCCAGTCAGAATGAGTTCAAGTGATGCCTTCTTGTTAAGGAGGCAAATCCTACATGCCAGAGAACCACTGAAAAGGGCTGTGCTTCAACCATTTAAACATTCTCAGGCTGAGAAGATCTAAGTAGGTTGCCCCATTATGGGATTCCCAGAGCATTGAAGCCTTTCAGGGTCTTCTTGAAAGTGTTTGAATGTAAAATATCTTTTGGCAAGGAGAGCATTGAGTGATCATGCTTTAAATGCAAACAAATGTTTGCACACTTTCCTGGTTGTGGCTTTGAAGCAGCTGTTAGGAGATTGCTTGTAGTGTTTTAATGGGTCCTGAAAAAATAAATGGCATTCGTTGGTCCTAGACCTGCTGTTGAACAATTGGAAGAGTGCCCTGTGATTAGATCTAATTTTTAGTGTTCAGTGGGCACTAGATTGGATTTCTTCTTATTAGTCTGGAGACACACTGATATGAACGCTCTGATTAAGGTATCCTGGTAGCTCGTCTGATTTCCTGAGCTGGAGAGGGAGCATTTTTGAAAATGTACTGGTCTTATGGAAAAGCAGAAAAAGGGAGTCCTTGTGGGTCCTGTATTATTTAGGGGGAAAACAAAGTACTGTGAAATTGCAGAACAGATAATATTGTTATTAATTGTTTTGGATAAGACTTGTCAGAGTTCCTCAGAAGTGTCATTATTCTTCTGTTTAAAAATACTGTCACAATGTAGACCCAATTTATTCCAAATGATATTATTTTGGCTGAATTGTCCTGTGTAAGTGCCTTACACGTGCAGACTGTGCTGCTGATGTCAGGAGCCCCATAGCTGGGGCAAGTGATGTCCAGCTCAGGCATGGTGGCATCTTAAACTGCCCCGTTTGACTTGGGGGTATGGGACGTGAATTCACAACAAGTTTTAGACCACTTTTTTTTTTTACCAAGTTTTTTACCATTCTGTATTTCTGTTGTATGAGACAGAGGTGGGTAAGGCAGTATTATATTATATTTGGTATGAAAATAACTAGGCATGGTTAGATAATAAGGTTTTTTCCTGGGGGGAGTACTGTTTTTGTTGGGTTTTTTTCCTAAAACCTATGGATTTAATGTAAAATGTTGCTTATGAAATTGTCATTATAATTAGCTATCTTAAGTAGTTGGCATTCCCCACAGAAAGAACTGCAATTGAATTTCTGTTCAGTTGCTGATTTCACAAAGATTACATCTTCCTAAATGCGTGACTGTAACCAAGAAAGCAGCAAACATCATTCTGCAAGTCCAGTTGCAGATCTGTTCTGTGGAGCAGAAGCCTTTCTTGGACCATGTCATTTTCCACATCCTATTTGAAGTTGCCCAGGGAGAGGATGCTGGAAAGCTGCTGTAGATACTGCACCCTACCCTCATATATTGTTTTCAGCAGGTTGGATCAGGTGCCTTCTGAGAAGTTTAGGTCAGTTTGGCTTTGAGAGAGCTATACTGTTTTCCAGACAGGGATAACTGGAGTCTGATTTTTAGGTTGCTGTTTTTCATACAGTGAACTGAAGCTTTCACTGAGAGAGCAATCTATCCAGGCTGTGAAATAATGTTTGATTCATTAACATTGTTTGTGTACCTTGCATTTGAGTATCAAAAGACTGGCAAGGGCTCCAGTTTAAGGTGGAAGTTTTCAAGTAACCATTAGCTGTGGACAGTCTGAACTCCCGTCCAGGAGCCCTTTGACTGACCTTGGTCCGCCTAGAAACTGGAACATATTTAAATGCCCTGCTCACCTGTCTTTCAGCTTTCCTGGAATGTGGACAAGCTCTTTCAGGAGCCCTTGAGCTTGCCAAAGTGCCTGCCAGTCACTGCACAGGGGGCCCAGGGCAGCACTGTGCGCTGTGTCTGTCTCAGCCCCCCGTGACAGATGCCCCTGATGGCTCCTGTGCAGAGCAGGCAGCAGGGACTGCCCACACCGAGCTGGAGGCAGTGGGCACCGACTGCCAGCCAGCATTTGTCATATCGAAGTAATACACTCCCTGCAACCGTATTAAAACAAACATTCTGGGAGCCTTTTTATTACAGTCACACGCCGTGTGCTTCGCAGGGCTCTGCTCCCTGGAACGAGA
>JAWWEW010000028.1:4285507-4317501 GCA_035583185.1 Anabacerthia variegaticeps
AAGGCCCGGTTTTCAAATGTCTGGCGAGTATCAGTTTTCAATAAATCCTTTTCCATGAGGAAATTTACTTTGCATAGTTAGCAATCATAAAGTGCTCAGGCATGTTGATGCTAAATCTTAGAGTTGTGATCCCCAGGGCTTAGTGAGCAAGAAAGAATCCCCATAGTGGAGTTTGTTTTGGTGTTGCTAAATGTAGATCTGCTCCTGGGGTGCAGATACATTGAAATCAGAGGTTTGTTGTGTTTCTCTCTCAAAACATGAAGCCAAAAGCTTACAGCCTTCTCCTCTTTCACCTAATATCTGGTCAATAGGGAAAACTCAACACTGTAGTTAGAAAAGACCAATAATCATATTGGTGCCTGGAGTTTGACATATTGACAGATAAAGGAACTACAAAAGTAGTGAAAAATTATCACTCATCTAAACCTGGGTTAAAACTGAAACTGGATCTAATATTTAGTTTCAGCTGACCTTCGTTAAAGTAGACTTGTATGAAGTGACAAGTCACGTATGCATTTTCAGAAACTGCTGTTATCAGTCTTCCCAAAATCCAACCAGTCACATTTTGGTTTGAGTTATTCTCTTTTTTAACTTGCTTTTCATGCTGGTTCTCCTGGTATGAATAAGCAGATACTTGGTACTCCCATCTCTTTCTCTGGCAAGGTTGCTTGGAAAATATCTGCATGGCAAATCTGTCAATTTTGAAGTGCTTGTCTTGATTTGTAGCTGCAAATTGAATCCCAGTACTAAAGATCTTAAAACAGGATCTAGCAATTATTTATTGTATACTTTTGGTGCTCATTAGAAACTCAAAGGAAATCCAGAGATGCACAAACTCATACATATTATAAAAAAAACCAAAAAGGTGCATCAATTCTAATATTTAGCATTGCATACATTATACTGTTGTGTACCTAAGTATCACTAAACAGCTATGTAAATAGTACACAAACGTGAGGATAAAGAAATTACAGTTTTCCATTTACAAGTCCTTTATGGCACAGCAGTCTTTTCTCCTCCCCATAAGTGATCTGGGCTTTAAGTGACGTTCAAAATCTCCTTGTTCTGTGGAGTTCATAATTTTTCTCATGGAGAGGAGACAATAGGCAGTTAAAAAAGGAGACCTTCTGACCAGATGTAAGGGGAAAATGCTTTCACAACGATGTCAAGGAGTTGGAGTAGGCTGCCCAGAAAGTTGTGCATTCTCTGTCCTTGGAGGTTTTAAAGACCAGGCTGAATAGAGCTCTAAGCAGCCTGGAGTGACCTTACAGCTCATCCTGCTTTGGCAGTCTAACAGGATAAGAAACCACTCAAGCTTCCTGCAATTCTGATTTACCCTGTGATCTGCTGAAATAATTATTTCTCAGATAAAGCACATATCTGCATTAACTACGTATAAATCAACTCCAAGTGAGGTTCAGACCAGATGACCCGGAGGTCCTTTGCAACCTATGTCATTTCTGGGTTCTGTGAATCTAAATTCTTAGCAAAATGACATATGAGCTTTCCTCTTGATGACTCTGAACATTTCTGGCTACAGCAGAGATACTCTGCGACCCTCATCCTTCTAGTGCAGGACAGAATGCTCTCTGCACAGACTTGTTTAATAGGTTTAGAATTGTTTTCCAGCCATTTGCCTCAAGGTTGTTTCCTTCAGATTTCTACATTTAGGCTGCTATTGTGATAATGTTACCAAACTCAATAACTGCTGTTAAAGTGAGGGAGCAGCATCTGCCAGGCTCAGAAATACAATTACAGTCAAGCACTAATGAAAGACTGCAACAGCATCTGCCTTTTCTGTGCCACTTCTGTAGCCTGGCTGCTGCAGCTTCCCCAAACAACCACTCTTTCCTACGTCAGTGTGTAATTCATTAGTTCCTCTGACGCCAGTGCTCCAAGCTGGACCCACCTGACAGAAACTCTCCTAGTTATCATTACATGAGAAACTGACTTCCTGTGAGTGCAATAAACGTTGGGAAAATGTGTTCATTGTGTTGTGCATCTGAATTATCATGTGGTTAGCTGGAATCAGCTGTGACCTTATCTGCAGCCACAAGACAATATCGAATTTGAAATAACAGAAGTCTGGGTGCTGTGAGAACATGTGCTTATAATTCTCCAGGTAGTAACACAAATACCACAGGATTGTTTTATGGATGGTGTTCAACTGGAGTTGCAGCTTTTTGGATCAGAAATAAAAATATCTCTTTAAAATCTCTCCAAAACAGGACTGTGAGACTGTCAGACTCTGTGCTTCCTTCTTGACTCATTATCAGCTTGTGACTTCTCCATTTTAATTTACATTGAATAAATTTGTCATCACCATCATCCAATTTCCTGAACATGGAGAAACACTTGAAGCTGTTTCAAGCAAGCATGATGATGATTTCACACTGGTTATTATCAGCTGAAGCACTAACAGACTCTTCAGTGGTCAGTCATCACATTAGAAAATGTAAATTTTAGTAGATGTCTAAGTATCTTGACACAGTGAGAGGCAATCAGAATGTTCCCTGACAGTCCAGGCCAGCTTAAAACAATCCTGAAACCTAGTATAATTATTTTGTCAATAACTAAGCAGGGGCACTTACATTTCTGTCATTAGGTGTTGCTTGTCATTGACTGCTGGGATGACCAAGTGTTTGACTAGACATTGCCATACTGAAACCTCAGCTGTTCTCCCATGATAAGCTGTGTTAAATCAAAGATGACACTTGGTTCCCTATAAATATCAGGAGAAAAATGCTGAAAAATACTTGCTAATTTTCTCTTTTTTACTTCCTGTAACACATGTTGTATATCCTAAGGAAAGTTTTCTGCTGAGAGCTCTTTCTCTGCTGCCCTGTAGTGCCTTTGAATGGAGGTGAAGCCTTTGACTATTGATTTTCTATAAAGGTCACGTCTATTCAATTTGCATTCTGCTCTTTCCCGTGCAAAGCTGTTACCCAGTTCTCACCTTCCAAACAAGTCTCCTGTGCCTTTTATATCTGCCTTTTTCTGGTGAGTTCTCATCTTCCCCAGTGGAGTCTGGCATGTGGGATGTGCCAGCCAGTTCATGGGATGCCAAACATTTTCATTCTCATCATGTTGTTGCTGCTGTCAAAACACAAAGCTTGTGAAAAAGGAAGAGAAGTTTTTCTGTGTAGTTTTTCTCCCCAACACTTTCCTTTTGGCTCACTAGTGTACCTTGGATGATTCCTGGTCCATCCTGTAGCACCAGAGACCAGCCTGCAGTCCCCAACAAGTCTAAGGCTGCTCAGCTGCTGTTTGATTCTCCAAGTTATGTGGTTATTTGCTGATACTTTGATTACTTGACTTAGCTGAGACAAAAATACAAAGATTGCTAAGGGTAAAAGCAACGTAAACATTCCCATTTGCTCTTAAAAAACAATTTTTTCAATCATTCTGGGTTTGGAGTTCAGAATGTTATTTAAATGTTAATCACTTGAAACTGTGCTTGGGCATATAATTCAATTACGGGACCATCTTAATTATGCAGTTGGTGCTTATGAGCAGCTGATACAATTACAGAGCCAATTCAGTGCACATCCATTTCAAGGGCTTAGCTGAAACACGGTATTATTTCAATGTGTGTGGACAACTCCACTTTTTCAGGAAATGTGTTCATGGAATTTTAATAGTTCTCTGCTCTTCTCTCTGTGGCGTGTAAACCACAAGGTCTTTAACCATCCTCCCGTGTTCTGTGGTGGTCCGAGGCTTGGGAGAGGTTTCTTTATGTTTTTAACATATCCAGAGGGATGAAAATGGAGACTTGAGTTAATAATCCACCATCCCTCTGGGTAGCAGGCGGTTTTATTTCTGCTTGAATTTTTATCCTCCTTTTGAATGCTGCCCCACATCTGGAGGCCGTGTGTAAATCTCATCCAATCAAGCTGATAACAAAATAGGAAAATTAGTGGAATTTACTTTCACCATGAATTGGTGCAAAATAAATACCGTGTAATTCCTGCTAAAATAAGACTCAGCTTTTAATGTGATACTTTCTTTTGGTGTAAGTCCAGTAAAAGGAACCCTTAGTATGTTTTACAGACTGGTTCAGTGTTTAAGAAAGATCCGGGTTCTGCTTCCTGGAATATGTTTTTCTCATCTGCCTTTGTGTTAGTTTAGGAAAACCTCTTACAGCCACTTTTAGCCCCATGTGAGGCCAGCCTTGTATACCTAATTAATACCTGGATGCCGTTAGGGGGGCTGGGATAGTGAAGAAAGATTAAACAAAGCACTGGAATTTATCAAGGGGAATATCCATAAAGCAAGTATTTTAAAACAACTGAGGGGCTTTAAAGGAAAATGAACCTTAATACTTCTGGCCAAAAGTCATCCTCTAATTCACAATAAGCAGGAGGAGAAAAAATTTAGGGATGATTTATTCTGCTTTCTCACAGCTTTTCACTTTGGATTAGATTAGGTACTGCACGTATATTGTATGGGGATACACAGAGTAAGTGTTGTCACCCTAGAAAAGCTGAGTAGGACCTGAATTCCCAGTTCTGAACAGTCTGCACAAGCACTTTCCTCTTCCAAATTACTCCCGTGCTTAAAGGAGAGTGTGTGCCTCTGTATTTGTGGCTTTATGGGGGATCATTGCTCTCATTTTTGGTATTTGGCTCGTAAGGAAATGTCACAGATTTTATCCCCATGAGCCTAGTCATTGAAAATCCATGCCAGGAAAACTCATCACATTGTAAATTCTGTTTTCCAGCCTTGGGTTTACTCATGTTTTGTTGAAACTAATGAGAGAGTGAATCCGAATGCTGTGAATTCCCTGCAGTTCCAGGGCAGCTTTGCTCGGGGGTTTATGCAGAGGGATGGAGCACTGATGGTTAGTCTTCAAGCCCAGTCTTATCCCAGCACTTGCCCAACACAGCTCTGCTGTGTGTGCATTTCTTAAGCATCACCAAAAGACATCCTGGTTATCCACATGTAGAGATAAAACTGTAGTTCACTTGTAAATTCTCTTACTTCGGAAATTGCTTTCATTTTTGCTTTATGCTTTGTTACAAGTACTGCTTGCAACATAAACTATTACTATAATAGTAGAAAAGAATTAGCATCTAGCAAAATAAATTG
This sequence comes from Anabacerthia variegaticeps, assembly GCA_035583185.1. Lineage (NCBI taxonomy): Eukaryota > Metazoa > Chordata > Aves > Passeriformes > Furnariidae > Anabacerthia > Anabacerthia variegaticeps. Next base: position 4,290,596 of record JAWWEW010000028.1, read on the forward strand.
AAGTACACACTTGCTCTGTGAAGTTTAGGCCTCTGTCACAGAGGAGCCAATCCAAGCTACCTTGCCTAAAATCAATGTGGGACCAGTGCCCAAGGACAGCGGGTAGAAATCAAAGGATTTGTAATCCTAAGAGCATGTCTGGGGATACTGTTCAGGTCTCAGTAGCTGGTTCTGCCTTCTCATATCTTATTAACCTGTTCTTTATGGAGAAGATACTGTACAAGCTGGAAGGAGAAATGCATAATATGTGAGAACCAGGAGAGGATCAAAATTGCTTTGACTTGGACACATGAATGGTCATAAGAAGCAAGCAGGAAGAGATAACACTGATCACTGAAATTACCTTTTTAGTTCTGGTGGAGCCACCAGGAGTGTGGATTAGGTGTCATGGAAAAACAGATTCCAGAGGGGTCATACTAGTGCTGCTTATGATTTCATAAAATTGTTTTAGCTATTCGTTCATGCAAAAATGTAACCTCATTTATCCGTCATTGCCTTCTATGGGATTTTGTCTTTACTAATGTCAAACTTCATTTTCTACAACATGTAAAGGAAAGAATTCAGGTAAATCAATGCTGACTTTTCTGTAGGCTGGCAAGGTGAGTTCTCCTCTGAAGCCCTCTCATTCCAAAGCATTCCTGTTCTCCTTGAGTTCTCCATACTACTCAAATATGCCTCCATCTCCTGTGTATCACAGTCACTGGAGCCGACAGCTGCCAAAACAACAGCAGGAGCAGAGAACTGTAATGAATGTATGACATTCCAAAGGTTTCAGGAATGCAAAGCCAGAGGAAGCACCTTCTGAATGATTTTTTGGAGTAAAAGAAGAGCATTATGTGCTGCCAACAAGCATGCATTTCCTCCCTAGAGGCTGCCCTCTTGTCCCTATGGGGTATGTGCAGTGTGCTGAAAAGGGAAGCTCCCCATGCTGTTACAGGTGTATTTAAGGTGGTGCATTGGCTTGCTGAGGAGTAGAGGATACATTTTCCTTTTTTCCTATAAATATATCTGTCTTCTGTTTTCATCCTGGTGTGGTGCCTCATAGAGAGCCACAATGATGCAATATTAAGGCCCTCAAACTCACAGACAAGGGAAGAATTTTGCACCCAAGAGAACTGAGTTAACAATATATATTGTTTGCAATTTACCATTTTTCCTCAGGCTGAAAGTAGTCAAAAGATGTGGATTTTGGCTTTTGTAAGAAGAATAGGTAATTTCCTGCCTATTTTCCTTCTGAGTTAAGATACCACCTATGCAGATGACAGTGACAGTATAAGTGTTCTCATGTTTGATTGTCTCAGCAGGAGATCTAGCTTGTTGTTGGGTTTGTATATACTTATGTTATACAGGACAAGAATTCTGTCTGGGTGATCTAAGAAAACTTGCACAAGTGCTGTCCAGGATTTTCTGGCTGAACTGATCAGTTCTGCCAGCTGGTTGCTGTGTAGCTGTGCAAAACACGGGGGGTTTTAATGATTTAAATTGCCTTTTGTGCTGCTCTTCCACAACTGCATGGGAATCTGGTGTGACTGGAATAGAGCAGATTCATAAGATTGTAGGACAGATGATGTTGGAAGAGCCTTCAAGCGATCACCACACAATGATTCTGGAGAGCCCTTGCTTAAAGCAGGGCCACCTTATCAAGTCAGAGCAGGTTGCTCATGGCTTTATTCAGTATCTCTTGAAAACCTCCAAGAAGAGGGACTGCACAGCTCCTCTGACCAGTCTGGTCCCCTACTCAGCTGCCCCCAGTGGGAAGTGAGTTTGCCTTTCAGTGAGTTTTAGCCCAGACCTTACACTTCTCTTTTTACCTCTGAGGAGAAGCACGTTTGTTTTTTCTCCTTCCATGCTCAAATTAACCCTGCAGTGCCTATCAAGAGATTTCAAACTGCCAAAATTTCAGTTAGACTTAAGATAGCTGCTGGTAGAAAAAACTGGAGGGAAAGGATTTTTTTCTCGTTGTTGGCTTTGTGTGTGAGTGTGTGCATGAAATAGCAAGGTGGGGAGTATTTGCTGTTTCTGTGTATATTAAGCTGAAGGCTTCCTTAAATATTTGTGTAGAATTTGGGGTAAATTGAGAGAGGACTAGGCATACAACCTCCCCAATATTTCAGTATTTTTAGATTGTTAGCACTATATCTATATATCTATATATAGATATATATATATAGAGATATATATATATGTTACATATATATTCATATATATATATACTGTTACTGTATATTCCCCAGTTGTGAGAGTACTCATATTGACTGTGGATTTTTCACCTTCTAAATGTAACAGGCACATGAAGAAGACCTTTTACCTGTGGGTTGGCTTTGGTGACTTGGTTAATAATTTTTTAGATGTAACCCCAAAGTCCAGTCTATCTTTATTTGATTACTACAAGATTAATGAATTCTAAACCTTTCCTCTGTTTCCAGGCTTCTCAATGCCAATAAGATCAACTGCCTGAGGGTGAACACGTTCCAAGGTCTGCATAATCTCAAACTGCTATCTCTTTATGACAACAAGCTGCAGACCATCAGCAAGGGGCTCTTTGCACCTCTGCGATCGATCCAGACTCTGTGAGTATGCAGGCACATCACAAATGACAGCTCTCCCTTTTTCCACCAGACACATTGCAGGTCTTTGCATCTGACATTAAGACAATTTGGAAGAGACATCAGGGTAGCAGCCCCTCCTTTTCTCACAGAAGAAAAAGAGCAAGAAATAGAAGTATTGCAACAATTCGGCAATTGGTAGCAAGGACAGCTATCGACACGGCCTGCCCATAGTGACATAAATGTCATAAGTGTGTTAAACCCAGGCTGTTTGTTGGGAAGATAATATGTGCATTTGACTCTGTAAAATACATGGACAGCAGGTACTTCTGGAATCATTGCCCAACAGTTTTTAATGAGCTAATGAGTTGGCACCTCTCTTTCCTGGGTCTGAGTCCTGCTCATGACTATGGAAATGATACCTGTACTTGTGTATATTTATATATATATGTATATAGTTGGAAGGTGTAAAACCTGGGCATGGTTTAGATGGTATATTTCAGCCGACATTTCCCTTAAGAAGAATAATACATTGTGTTATTTGATCAGTTAGGAAAATCCACTAAACATTTCCTGACAGTCTTTGAATTGGAGGCATTAGAATAGGGATCCGAAGCAAAAATATAGAAATGACTCAATATTTTGTAGAAGGAGGCCTCATCCTAAAGCTGTGAGTACTAAGATAATAAGGTAAATAGTATTCCTGCAGAGCTGGAGTTGGCAGCCTGATATTCCAGTATCAAAATATGTATGTATATGTATATATATATATATACTGGAATATATATGCACGTTATATATGTATATGCACACACATACTATAGTGCTGGAAATTTTTGTATACAAATGCACACTGGCTAAATTAGTTTTGTAAATGTTTTGAGTCATACACAAATGAACTAATAGGAATGATTTCTAGCAGCAGTGTTTCTGCTACCTCCCCAGGCAGCCATAAGCACAACCTGAATTTTCCAACATATTTCCAGATACATGGCCAGTATGTATTGCTGCAAACCATTAAGGCATTGGACTAATCATGTACAAAATCCCCCTCCAGTTCTATATATGTAGACTGATATAACCAGGGGCCACAGGGAGGGTTCATTTGCAGAGGTATATAACGTTTGTCAAGTTAAACAGGCAACACCCTCAAGGTATGATCATTTGCCCTTGGTTTCCATGGGGTGTTGTTGGCATTCCTGGTGGCCCTTGCTTAGAATGGACCTGTTGCTTCGCACCAAGACTCTTTGTCATGAAATACTCCCAGTATTAATATTAATACTCCCAGTGATTGCTGTCCTCTGTGTTTATTCTAGACCTACAAAACCAGACCCACATACTGTCTCTATGTGCTTCTTTTCTGGACCTTTCCCACCACCAATGGCCCTGCTGCAACAGCAGTCCTGAGTTTCTTCAGGGTCTCTCTGCAATATGTGCCTTCCCTTCCCACTCCTGACCAGCCATTGCCCTGTTGTATTTTACACTGACCTGTTAAATGGCAGTTCATGACTATAACTACAAAAAGAAAAGAAGTTTCTACAGGTGGAAAACAGTAATAGAGGCTATAACTTTACACCTCTGTCAAACCAAATTGAAACATCTGTCTTTCCTTAAACTGTCTTTGCAGTTATTGGAGAGCTGTGTCCTGCTCCCTTGGAGGTCAGAGGGGCTGATGCAAGTTAGCTTAGCTGAGATCAAAATCCAGCTCAGGGAAAGACCTGACAAACTCTCCTCATTCAGAGCTCAGCTTTGCCAAGCAGAGTGAATCAGAAGAGCAGCAGAGAAATGCTGTTTCTCTCTCAGATGCTTCAGCAGATTTCTGTTGCCAAAGTCCAAATACCTGGTTAAAATCAGTACTGTAAAACTTATTTCCAGTTGCGTAGGAAACAAGTTGTGCACACTTTGGTGAAAGAAAAAGTTCTACCTTGCATGAAGTTCAGTCTTATAAGACTTTTGGCTCCAGTAAAAAAATACATATAAGGGGAATACCCTTACTTACACAGGATGGGTATATGAAAATATTAATTTCACTCCTGTGAGAAGAGTTCTGGATCCCTTCTGGCTTTGCCCAAAGGTCCAAGGAACTTTACTAATTCACATTTTGATCCCTAGGAAACTGAGCTTGCTGATAAAATTTCTTTTAAACCAGGATACAAAATGATCCTCAGTTAAGGTGAGTTTCTCCCAAAAGGCAGCAGAAAACACAGGACTTGGCAGACAGTGGATCCATGTCCTTTAAAGCGAGCTTTGCCATCTTAATTTCTGTTTGCTCCCTGAAGGGACTTGCGGGAGGCTTAATGAGCTGTGAAACGTGGTAGCTCACAGAATTCCCCCATTCATGTGCAGCTCTGTGTGCTTTCCTCCAGGCCTTCGTTGTTTTTTTTGGTTGGAATTTGGGGTTTGATTTTTTTTTTTTTTTTTTGGGTAGCTTATTCAATTACTCCACTCCTCAGGTTTGCGTTTCACGAGGAAACGATGATGGAGCATGGTGTCACAGGTCACTTGTGATTAAACATCGCATCCTTCTTGCAGACATTTAGCTCAGAACCCATTTGTGTGCGACTGCCATCTGAAGTGGCTGGCTGATTACCTGCAGGATAATCCCATCGAGACCAGCGGCGCTCGCTGCAGCAATCCGCGTCGCCTTGCCAACAAGCGCATCAGCCAGATCAAGAGCAAGAAGTTCCGCTGCTCAGGTAATTCGTTTAGCCAGCCTGTGCTGCACTTTCAATTCAGAAATAAGCAGGGCCAGAGAGCCTGGTAATCCAATCTGCGGGACAGTGTTTGCCGTAATGGATATTAGGGAGTATCTCTCGAAATTGAATTTGGGAAATTTGGTTAGGTCTCCAGAAAGCCAATTAACTTATGGATTAAAATAAAATAAAAATTAAAAAAAAAAATAAATCCCAAAGAAGGTAGTGTCTAGCTGACTGCTGTGTGTGTCTCTTAAAAACAAAGAAAAAAGATACAAGCTTGTGATAAGTAATTGTAAAGAATTGCTAACTTATGAAATATTTAAGGAAAACAGTGCAGATGTATGTGAATTCGTGTGGCAGATGTCATGTTCTGAAGGTGTGGAAGGTGGCTGGATTGTCATTTGTGTTCGACCAGAACTCTCAGTGACCTAATGAGAGCTGAGCTCAAGCGAGGTCTCAGACCTAAAAGGCTCAGTACAGCATGAGTGAGATTTTTATACAACTGGCAATGGGCATTCCTGATCTGGGGGTGGGGGGATGGCATCGATTCATGTGCTTTCGTAGACTTACTGTCTTTATATCCACAACCAACAAGCATTAATTTAAGTAAAACTCTTGGTAAGATTTCAGGTTTCAGCAAGTTTGGAATCGAGATTTCCATAATAATTTAGGCAAAGGTTTGGTGTTGTGAGCTAGATGGGAAAATGTTTCCCCTCGAAAATAACCTCCAAAGTAATATAAACAGCTTTTTTCAACCCTATCTCTTCTTTATGGTTCAGCTGTCAGTAAAAGGATATTTGTTGCCTTATACAATACAACTAAGCAGATGACTGCTTCTTCATGTGTTTTTCTATTCCTTTATATGTATTTTAGATTACTGCATTTTTTTTATATTGTAAAGACAAGCAGGTTTCAGTGAGCAAATCTATTAGTGTGTACTGAGAAGAAAAATTACTGTTATTGATGGAGTACCTTGCAGTGTTTTCTATGAAAATTATTAGGGGTTTTCTCTTTTTCCTCTGAAAAGAAACATGATTAATTGTGTTCCTGGTGGTAAAAGATTAACGAGTCTAGATGGGGATGCAGCATGAAGCTGAGTGGCAGCAGCCCAAAACAAGCTGTTGTGCTTTGTGCATCTCTGAGAGCAATATGCCGAGCTAAACCTTCCCTTTATGGGGAAAATAAAATAAAGATAACTTCATTTGCAGTCAGCTTTTCTTGGGCAGGCTTGTTAAGGTCTTTAATCCCCTATGACTCAAACAACAAAATTTATTATCAGACCTGAAATTATGACATCTTTTATCTAGGTTTTTGGATTGTGTCCATCATAGTAACAAGATAATTAGTCGGTAATATTCATATTTAAAGAAACTGGAAATGAAAATGCATAAATATAGTTTAGAAAGGAAAGTAGACTGCAGAAACAGATCTGTGCAGACCTGTACCCCATTTGCCACTGTTGGGTTTTTTTAATGTTTTTATTAATAGGCTGGAGAAATTACTGTTACGTATGTGCATGCATGCTTTGAACAATGGCACAGGCGACTGGATAAGGCAAACACCATCTGATATCACTTAGGAAAAGTCGTAGCTAAGATGAGCTACAGTGCAGAACACAGTACCTGGTGATGCTGAGAATAACATTTTGTGGGAGTTCTAATCTTGGGGGTCCTTTCCTTGAGGCATTAGGCTGTTTTTCCCTTGCTCTGCAGCCCTACATCTGTATCAAAACCACATGGGAAAGGCATAAACCTGACTTATGAAGGAGGAGAGAAGGGATTGTACAGCTTCAGAACAAAGATTTCAGCTGGATGGAAACTAATGCTATTCAAAAGCTCAATAGAGAAGATATTCTTGCCTGTAGAGTTTCCAGATGGCGACGAGATACATTGAACTCGACTCGCTGTCTGCTCACATGAGACGGGGGAACGTCTAATGGTTTAGAAAATCTTAGTTTGTAAATCAATCCAGAGAACAGACATCCTTGGCACCTGTTCTGCTCAACTTGTCCCTTTGAATCATGGCTGCTTCAGGCTTGGCATTTAGCAGGAATTTTCCATGTTTTCATTTTGAGGAATATGTTTCATCCCAGGATTTAATGCAGCATGTCTCTGTGCAGAAATGTCCGTGAGGTATGAATCTCCATCATTTAGAGTATTGAGCCCTGCTTTGTGTTTTCCAGGGATGAGTCTGCACAATCCCACTGGGATGGCAATGTTTAGTGACTTGTCAGTGTCCTTGCTGGCTGGGGAATTCTCCCCCTCCGGTTTTTACATCTTTTGCTCAGTGAATGAGAAAAGAATTTTTATCTTAAAGCCTTTTGTAAATACGCATCTCTTTCTCAAAGGACTCTTATTTCAGGATCCTGATATTTTCATGTAGTTTGTTTAATACATTTGGGGCATTTCACTGGTCAGAATGTAGGGTTTGGGGCAGGGGACACACACATAGGGAATATGAGGGGTTGGTTAAGGAAGGAATGGGGGGAATTTTATGCCGACGTGGTCTTTGACCTTTGAGAAGAGATGAGGATGCACAGAAAAAGCGTGAGCTCGGTGGGAGCAGAGGTACTCAGCCAGTGTCAGGATCACACCAATGAGCAGTTAAATCTGGGTGGGCTTAATGCTTTGACATCAGGGAAAGGACCAGGTTTGAAGTCATAAAATTCTGAGGTTGTCCTGAAGCAATTCATGTGTTTTCCACATTCCATTTTACAAGGGCATGCAGTGACAGGACAAGGAGGAGTGGCTTTAAACTGTAAAATGGGCAGCAGGTTGGATATTAGGAAGAAATTCTTCCCTGTGAAGGTGGGCAGGCCCTGGCACAGGTTGCCCAGAGAAGCTGTGGCTGCCCCATCCCTGGAAGTGTCCAAGGCCAGGTTGGACGGGGCTTGGAACAACATGGGCTAGTGGAAGGTGTCCCTGCCCATGGCAGGGGGTGGAACAAGGTGGCCTTTAGGATCCCTTCCAACCCAAACCATTCTATGATTCTATAATCATAAAGGGGATTGTCAGAAAGAATCTGGCATGAGAAAAAATGTGACTGTTCAGTAATTAAGGGGAGAAAGGGAAGTGTTTTTTATACAAGGATAGGAGAGAGGAGGGATTAGCAGGAACAGAACTAGAAAACTTCATCCTGCACACTGCTTCCCTCAGTTTTCCTTCCAGATCCCCACCATCATTTTAGATGGTATTTAGCAAGAAGTGTTTGTCCTGTTTTTCCAATTGATCACTTTTTTCAGTTGAGACACTTTCCCCAGATGCTGTTTCCTCCCAGCACCAAATGACTCAAGCTTTTACTCATAGCAGTGGAGCAACATCTGCAAAGGTTATGAGTGGCCATAGGAAGAAACGTCTGTGCAACAGGTAGATAATGTACATAATTCTTTTCAAAAGGAAAATTGGAAGTATTATAGCATGAAATGAAGGAACAGCAGGGAAGGGGGCATGGTTTTGCCCAGGGCTGTGAGACAGGCAAAGCTGTTGAATATATCATCAAATATGTTTAAGCATCAAATTGCAAGAGATACTATTTCCCATGATTTTCTGCTTTTCATTTAATACAATGCACAAAAATAATGATAAACTTCCCTGTTGCTCAGCTGTCTCCTCATAGCTGTAGAATCTGAGACTAAAATATCTGAGACTTTCTCTTGAAAGAGAAATTGAAGGAACAGGCTGTGACTAATTCTCTCTCTCTTCTGTTTAGAAAAGGGAAATACTGTCATTTTCAGTGGCAACAGTGAAATTGTGATGATCATTTTCTTTTTGTCTGCGTGTGCCCACTATGACCACCCAAGGATCCAATGGTGCTTGCCAGCCTTAGGTCACTGGAGATTCCCATTCTTAGTAGGAATGAAGGGAAAAGATCAACACAAATATCCTCCCCAGTAGCATTTGATTAAGTTCACTACACAACAGTTTTGTTTTCTAGAGCAGCACTGGGCTTTAGGAGGAAGGGAAATGAATCTATGAGCAGATTGTGTTGTCTCTGTGGTAGCTTATTGTCACTTCAAGAGTTGGCAGGATCCTTGATTGCTGTGTGACACTGTGTATTAAATAGCTTTTGGAAAGAATTGCCCTTGTATTCATCTGTGTATCTATTTTTCCCTGTGATATGTTTGCATTTTTTAGTGCATTGTGTATTTCAAAAGCGATGAAAGTTCCACCTGCTGTACTGACACAAACCATCTCTGATAATGATCAAAGCATTGTGTATCTACAAATATCACATCACAGAAGCTTTTTATCTTCTAATTCCTAGAAATAGGGCTCTTATAAAGAAAATTACTATTCTAAATACTATGAGGTAAACCTGTCTTCCTGCTTCCTCCTGCATCAGGGCATACACGGTGTCTAACTGGCTTTAATTAGTTGCTTCAGTTCCAGATAGTGCTGTACAAACAAGAGCACAGAGAAGAACAGGAGGACAATGAACTGTGTGCTCTATTCTCTCCTTTTTGGACACTACTCCTTGTTTACCCAACCCAAACCAAAGACAGCCCCTGTGGTATATATGGATCCAGAGCTTGCTAATTTAGGGCTAGTTATCCCCTGTTATGAGATGGCAATGTGGTTGCTTTTTAGTCACTCTTAATGTTCGAAGCCATTTGATAAAATCTCTTCCTATTAATTGAATTTTTCTCCTAATTCTGTGTGTCTTTTCCAGTCTGTCCTCATCCATGCTCACCTTCCTTGGGTTACCTGTCTGCTTTGGAACAGAGTTGCTGTTACTTGTAACCACCTGAAATTTCCTTCTCTCCTCTCTGCATTGTTGCAGCCTTAGAAACCCAGAACTGCAGTGGATGGAGTCAGGGGAGCACGGGTTGCACATCAACACTTTTTGCCCAGTCCCTACAGCAGCTCACACATTTCCTGTCCCTTGGTCTCCCAGCTTTATCCCCTTCTCTGCTCTTAGTGATATGTAAACACTGTTTAAAGTCTTTGAGCTCTCAGACTGAAAGCTGCAATGTATTTTCACTCCTCAACCAGAATTTAAAAGTAATTGAAAGGTAGGTGAATTTAATCCAGATCTTACATCATCTGTCTGACTGAAACACTCTCCAGTTGTTTCTGTAATTTGCCAATCACTCTGACAACAACTTTACAAATTCCTTCCATTTTTTAGTAAGCAAATAGTAATTTACAAACCAAGTATTCACCTTCCTGCCCTTAGCATTTTCTGTTTGATGGAAAGCACTGATATCCACCTGCTCCTGTCTGCCTTGTGCTACAGGGACAAGAGGCCAAGCTCCACCACTTTTCCTAGCAGGGCTTTCCTTTGAGTGGAGTGAGGGAAAGGGATACAAAACACTGGTTATGATTTGGACAACTGGAAAATTAATTGTATTCAGATTTCTCTCTGGGTTTTGGTTTGGTTGGTATTTTTGTTTTTGTTCTTTTTGTGTATGTGGTTTTAGTTTTGTTTTTGGGTTTTTTTGCATGTGTTTTTAAATGCTGTGTATTCTACCTTTTTTTTTTTTCCCCTGAAAGACACAAAGACTCAGCAAAGCTACCATCAGAAACTCTCTGAATATACAAAAACTAAGGATATGTTTGTGGTGCAAAAGTATAATTCTATGTGAATAGAAGGTTGATTAACAGCAACAAATCACCAGCAGATTAAATCCTACACTAAATAATTATGAATATGAATTTTCACTGCACAATGTAACTGAGTATATTTGAGGTTTGGTTTTTCATGAAATCTTTCTGAAGTTGAAGTCATTAGGGAACACAATACAACTGCTATGACTAATGGTAATGGAACTAAATGCCCTTGTACTGTAGAAGTGTTGCTGTTACAGTAATTTGGCTGTACTGGATACTGATTGTAGCCCTCCCTTTTCTGCACATCTTTAATAGCAATTCAGACCTTCATGTTAAAATTTGTGCCACTTACTCTAAGCCTTCACTAGCTCGTGATGAACACGCTGGTGAAGGGTTCCTGCACTGCAGTGGGGAAAGGTGGGCAGAATGGAAATCATTTCACTCAGGGAAGCATAATCTTAACATAAAACAGGTGGGTCTGTTTGGCAGAGGATGGCTCTTAATAAGGAACTAAATTGGCCTGTTGCAGTTAGAAAGTTTATTTTAGGCCAACATCCTTATTTGCAATTACAGTAAAGAGGCAATGAAAAGAGGAAAGGATGGATGTTGAGTCACAGATACATCCATATATCCACATCACTTATGCATCCAAATAACACAGTTGTCCTAGATTCCCCATGCAGGCAGAAGAGTACAGAGCTATATAAGTCCCTCACTTGGGATCCAGATTGCCCTCTGAGGGTGTCTTCATTAGCTATGGCACAAAACTGAGGGATTGATTAGTCTTGTAACCTCAAAAACTAAGGTGGGACAAAGTTCATTCTCTTCTCTCACATAGCCATTCCATGTACTGAGACCAGGCTGAGCAACACTTACCGGGGATGCCAAGGCAGCCCTTTTTTGTGTACAGTGGGTACTTGAACAGGATAAAGAAAATAATTGCAGAGGTGCTGGCATGAAGGGAGTGAGTCAGCTAAAACAAGGATGTTGGTGCCTGCAACTGGACACTGAATGTTTCATCTGAGTATTCTGAGCCTGCAGCAGTGTCCTGAGGTGGTACAGCTGGATGGGACAGTTCAAAATAAGGTCCTACCTAAAAATTCTTAGCAAACTGCAGGTTCAGTGACTGATTAAGAGCACCTGGATTTCAAGGAGTGAAGTAACACTAAGAGCAACTCATACAATGCTGCTCGGGTGTAGAGGGTTTCTAAAGGAAGAAGTTTTCACGAAAGCTGGCAAATATCTGCAGATAGGATCATTCATTTTTAACTTCTTTTTTTGCAAACATTTATGGGATGATCTTAGGCACATCCAAAGGCTTATGGATTTTTTTTTAAATGTAATTTACAAAACAGTATGTTTTCCTGGTACTTTGCCTCCGTTGTGTTCCAGGGACATAAATTAGGGTTTTGACAGACTTTTCTTTGTGTGCTGGTACCTCTTGTTCATTGCAGTTGATGATGAGCTTAGGCAGTTATTGTAAGTGGTGTTTAATTAGTGCAGCAAAGGAACAGAGACTTGTTCAAAACATTCTTGTGGGGTTTCTCAGGAAGACATTTGCAGAGCTCTGACTGCATTTGTTTCTAGTAGGACTGAAAGAGTTCATTGACACTGAAATTACTGAGTTTATTACAGATATTCCACTTAATACTGTAAATCAGTATATAATATAAAAGTCTTTGGAAGATATGAACTGTTATTTGTCATTGCCTAACAGAGTACTGTGGATGAATTTATTTGAAAAGCCCAGGCCAGAATTGCTGCTTTTTTAAACCAGTGTAGGAATAAGGATTGCATCCTTCTTCACTAGAGCCATACAAGATGACTGCCAGGAATGCTAGTTATGGATATAATTTCTAAATAAATGAGGTGTGGATCCCAGGGTTATGCATACTTTGAATTAATAAGGGGAGAAAATTAGTGCCCATTTGTGCCACATTGCATGAGTCACTAAAGGAAATTAATAATCTCATGTTTGTATCAGCTTGGACTCTGGCTGGTTTGGCAACTTGTGGAGATTGAAGATTTATTGTGTGAAGATTCCCTTCGAAAGCTGGTTTAGTTTCTTTCTTATATTGTAAAGATAGACAGTAAATCAAATTGCCTCTCACTGCTGTACCAAACCCACAGAATGGGGTGACTGAGTTAACACTGTACTGATTTTCTGGAGTTTCCAAGTAACTCTGTGTGGACTTTTCTGCATTATAAGGCTGGGTCGTAGCAAAATGGGGAAGCAAAGACCCTTCTGTATTATCTGTCATCTCTGCTGAAGTACTTGCATTGTTCTTCATGTAGGCAGTGAATAACCAGCTGGATGCTGACTTTGTCCTTTGGGCAGTGCAAACCCCTTACTAAGGAAAGTGATATGTTTTTAGAAGCACAAGCACTGACCTTCGAAGGCTGGAGTCCGGCAAAATCTTCTGAGCAGTGGCAGGGGACAGCCACTGCCTCTCTCATTTGGGAATCCTGCAAGAGCATTTAAGATGTGACTTTCCAAAGCACTGTCCACTGGCAGACACTAAAGTCAGGGAGAGTTTTATTTCAGAGAGGGCTGTCAAGCCAAGACTGAATGCCCTGCTTTATATGTCAAAGCTGCAGGAATGAGTTACAAGAAGCAAAGCTGTTTGAAATAATCCAGGATGTCGGAAAGAGAGAATGCTTGGCTTCCATCAGCAAGTGATGTACCAAATCCAACAAGTATGCCAAGAAACAGAATAACAGAATACTTTATATGTCTGTAGTAGTATGTGTGTGCTCCCTTGCTATAAAGTGCAGTTGAAATAAATAAATAAAAAAAAGCAGTGGTAATTACAGATGTCAGTGTAAGTGCCCCCAGCATAAAAGGCCTCTGGGAGCTGAAATCAGGCTCAAAGGGCACTCAGGGAGCATTTAATGCCAGAGCTTGGCCATCAGCTCAGAATCTGCTGTTATTAATATGGGCTGAGGTATTTCTAAGGTTGCTTTTAAATAAGTGAAGCAAACCAAAATGACATTTGTACCGAAAGGAGACACCAGGAGAGAGTAAGTAATAAAAAGCAGCATAGATTGGGCATGCAGTGTGTGGTGGAAGTTGCACATCCCTCCTGGAAGGAGCCGTCTGCGGTGCTTTGGTAGGATTTTCTGTGATACCTGTTCTGTCTGAGTTCACCTGGGCTCTGTTCGTGTTCACTAACCCCCATTGTGCTCCAGGGTGTTCCTGCAGTTGTAGCATAAAGGATGACCTCTTGTATCCAGCACCTTTTTGCATGGGTGGAGTGGAGAGCAGCTCCCCGTGAACCTTCAGCTTGTGCTTCTCCATGCTGCTTCCTCTCAACGCTCCTCTCTCTTTGGCGCTGCCTAACTCTGACTCTGGCTGTCCATGGGGTTTTCCTTTGTGCTTGATCTAACCATGTGGTAGAACAATACAAATGGAACATGGTTCTGTCAAGCACCATGGAAGGCTGCATACTCCCTGCAGCATGGCATGCTCGGATACTTCTGCTGGTTTCAGAAGCATCAAAAGGTGAGAGATTCCCCTTTTCTCACAGGAAAAAACCCGAAAAAGGTGAAGTGTTGCTTAACCAAGCTCCTGGGCACGGCAGGGGGAGCCCGAGGGGTGTTTGTGGCAGACTTTCCACAGGGCTTGCATGCAGAATAACCATTTCTAAGTAATTAATCTGTTTAATTGCTCTTACAAGTGAAGAAGTTAGGCATCCTGTTGGTTGATAAGATTCAAGGGTGATTGCAGCCATACCTACAGAGATGAAAAATCACTTCTGTCTTCTTGCCTTGTAAATAAAGTGAGCAGCATCTGTTTGAGCTGTCCAGCAAGTCCTACTCCAGGTACACTTTGGATGCCACCTCTGTAATAAGAGGCCTGCAACTTAAAGTAATTTGGGACCTGATCTGAGCAATCTGAATGCACTGTGAGAAAATTGAATGCAAAAAACCTTCAGAAGAGTCTACAAAGCATTTTCTTTTATCTCTTGAACTGACATGGGTAGCTTGGTCTGTATGAAATAGCACAAAGCTGAGTCAGCAGACCCAAATAGACCTTTTTTGCTTTGACAGCTTAGATAAAATCTTTAAAATACTTCTGCCTAACTTCTCCCCTTCATAATGACACCTATTCATAAAGGACTTTGAGAGCCTCATACAGGAGTTTTCCTACATGGAAAAAATGTCTCGTCTTGCATATCTGTTATGGAGCCATTAGACCAAGGACATCTGAGATTCTGAGATTTTATCTGTAATTACTGACAAGAATTAATAGTAGCAATGTGAAATTATCACAAACAATGTACCTCCTTTTTTCCTATGGGAACTGAAGAAGTAAGGATTGCGATTTCTGGGTTTTTTGAGCAAGTTTTAGACTAAGGGATCTCTCTGGTCATGTTTTTGGTGCCAAATTTGAGGCAGCTGGATCATTTTCTGGAAGGAAGGTATCAGGTCAGTTTTCAAACCCCTGTCGAGACAGCCTGATGTGTTGCAGAGCAGACCATCCAGCACTCCTTTTATGTCCTCTGGGCAAAGCTAAATTTTAAAGACTGAAATCAGGTTTACTAAACAATGCTTAAAAGGAAGAAGAGGACAAAAAGGTATTTCTCTCTGTTGCTTAATTTCTCCATGTGTGTGGCACCTAAAACTTTTGAGCACTTGGAAACGTGGTGTTTCTTTATCTCAGTACTGCCCATGTATTTGTTTTATGATATTGAGAAATTGCAATGCCCTGCTACCTGATAGCGGTGTCACACTGGTTGTGAAAAGAAAATGTTATCAGAGCAAGCAGCAATTCAAATAACCACAGCTGCCCTCAGTTAAACACAAGCCTTGCTGTTGCCTTGGCTACTTGTTTTACAGCAAACTTCATTCTCCCTAATTTTGGAAATTACTAGAAACTCCCAGGTAATGTCGTGACCTGCATCTCCTCTCACTGGCTTTCCGTGGGTGATTCTGTAGTGTGCAAGAAGCACTAGGTGCATGTGCTGGTTCACTGTGCCTCCTGAGTCCTGTTGTGTTCTCCTAGAGCCCTGCAGTCCTGCACCGAGACAGCCCTGCGTGGAGAAAAGGATATATGTGCTTAAACAGCTCTGCAAGCAGATGGCTGAATTTCACATGGCTACCCCAGATGGGAATATCTTAACAGAGCAGCCACCTGCCCAAGTGATCTCGAGGCTCAGGTCAAACAGTACATTTTATCTAGGCTTTGGCAGGTGATTCCTGCTGTCTCACAGGCTAACACATGACTGAGTACTTGCCGAGCTGTTGGTTACTTTTGACTCTGAGCTTATCTGGGTAACTCTTATTCAAACTCACTTAGAAAGGAGATTAAAAAAAAGAAAAAAAAGAGGGAAAGAGAGAGGAAAAACCAAAGGTATGGAGGTGATGTTGGCTCTATTCCTCCCCTGCGGAGCTGAGAGGCCTTAACCCTTTGCAAGCGTGGTGGCTGTGGACTGATGCCCAGGCAGCATCAACTTCTTGTAGCTGAAGCAGTGTGGAAAGGTTTATGCCATGAGGAGAGCAGGAGCCAAGTCAAAATGTGGTAAAATTCTTTATTTATTTTGCCAGAAATCTTGAGAGAAAACCAAAAGCTGATTTTCAGCCTCTAAAGTTATGTATTTCTCCATGAAGCATTTTACTTACTTTGCCATCCTTTTTTCCCATAGGAGGATGAATCTTGTATCCATCAGTGGACTCAAAATTATACGTAATAAATTTTTACCATATGTAACTTCACGTTGTTTGTGATTCTTTTTTTTCAACAAAAGCTTTTTCTATGAAAATCAGAAGTGCTTTTTCAAGGGTTGATTTGGAGATTTCCAGGACACTGATCTCTGAAAAATGTTGGTGGCTTTTTCAACATGTACTGTAATTCTGGCAAGTTTAATAAACTCTGGTCCTGATAACTGGTCATCTTTGGCATCATTTTCAAGGAATCAAAACTAAGCAAACATACTGCCTACCAAGCCTGGAATTGTTGGGTCTGGAAATCAAATGGGATTTTTTTTTAAAGGATAAGAGTTTAAATGATGGTGATGTGGGGAAAGGCTTAAACTGTGTTTTTATTATGCTTTAAAATGTCCAGTGGTCCTACTATTACAAGTACTTTGCTGTCAGTGAAGTCACACTATGGATAAATAATTTACACCACTGGAGTGGCAAGGTACAAAGCTGTATGTCAAGTTTCTCATAATCCAGTTTGGAATTACAAACCTAAACCCAAGCGTGTCTGTGGAATCAAAATGTTAGATTGCCTGTAGAATTGCTTGTTTTCTCTGCATTGCCCTGTGGAGGTAATGTGCAACATAAATTAAAATAATAGTGGCTTTAGGCAGCTTCTTTTTTCTTTCAGAAAATAGTATGTGGTCATAAAATGAGCACTGGAGTATTTATCAGTCTGGGAAGGGGAAGCAGGTGATGAATGTCATCAAGTCTCTAAAAACAAATTTCAGCTCAGGTTTAAGTTTTTATTGACGTTTTTGGGTTCTTAAATAATTTGCTCACCTCTGTCCTGAGAAAGTGTTGCAACTGACTTTTTAAACTTTGGAAAAGTTAAGGAATACTTCATGGTACTTACAACCACTGGGTATTTCACAAGGTCGCTGAGACAGTTCTGGGGCTTCCATCATGAAATATGAAGTGAGTGGGCAGGAATTGCATGGCAGGGGCTTGGCAATGCTTTGCTTACATACACATTTATTAATACTCCTGGTTCCTCGAAGCGCTGAGATCGAGTTTCCAACCTGCTGGTATTAAATGAGAAAAAGCAAACCTGAAAAGGACAGATTAGTTCACTGAACCTAATTGGAAAAGCATTTCATTAGAACGGGTCAAAAACCTAGTCAAGGAGGTCTGGCAATCATGGAGTAATGGTACATCAGGGAGTGCTTCTCACTAAATATGGTCTACCCGTTCCTTAATTAAAATGAAAATGATTTAAACCGCTATTATTTTACTTTGCTGTTTGTTTAATGTAGTTAATAAAGGCAACTAATTGTTGGAAAATTGACAAGGTTCTCTAATAAAAGATTGCTCTCAAAAATAGCTCTAGTAGCTGAGATCTGAACATTTGGGGCTTTTAATGATGTCTTTAAAAGTCTTTTGTCATTTGAATTCTTTCATGAGATGCCTTTTCCTTGTTGCTGGACTGAATTCCAAATGGGGAAAAGTGACTTTGCTGGAAAATACCTTAACAGGTAGGTTTGTTAGACAAGGAATTAATCTATCAAGGAAAGAGTAAATAAACAGAGGCTAGTCTTGGGTTTTTAAAAATTGCTGAGCAAAAGTTCTTGGCAAGTATGAAAGTTGTGTGCAGGAGCCAGGAGCTGATGAGAGACGGTGCTGAGGACAGATTCCGTAAAACCTCTGATTGCTGCAGTTACCAGTTTGCTGCAATATATTTTCCTTTCCTTGCAGGGTCAGAGGATTACAGGAGTAAATTCACCGGGAAGTGCTTCATGGACCTCGTGTGTCCCGAGAAGTGTCGCTGCGAGGGCACCATTGTGGAATGCTCCAACCAGAAGCTCACGCGCCTGCCCAGCCACCTGCCCGAGTACACCACTGACCTGTAAGTGTGGCTCTGCAGGGCTCCTCAGCACTAGCCCTGGGCTCTCCTGCTTTCAAAGGGCTCACACAACTGAAGGCACCTCCTGCTTTTATCCCTGTGTGAAACGGCCGAGTTCAGTTCATTTCAGAGGGGCACAACTTCTCATTTCCTTAGCATTCATGCCAGCTGTGGGGATGAGGAAGGAGCCCCCATGCACCAGCTGGGTCCTCTGTGTGTCCTCTTGAAGTCCTGTGGTTCCTTTCCACTCTACCTTCTGTCTTTGGCCTTTGTGTCTGGTCATTTTTATTGAAGAAATGGTTTAACCCTTGTGAGTAAATGTGGGAGCAGGAGCTCGTTCCATCTCATCAGGGCCTGCTGCTTGGGTGAAATGGCTCTCATTAAAATGAATGGATTGTTAAGGTATAAGTAATTTTATGAAATCCCTGCTTTTTGAGATTCTTCAGAATTCTAAGCATAACATACTGCTAAAGAGAGTATGAGAAAATGTGTTTATTACATAGTCACTGAAGAATCTGGTGATTTTCTTGCATTAGTAGCCCCTTCGAAAGTAATTTTCTTTTTGTGTTAGTATTGTATTTATTGCACTTTTTCCATTTAAACCTTATTGTATATAAAATTGTGGGTCTGAATTTATGACAGAAAAAATGAGAGACCTCCAGAAACCCAGCAAAGATTCTACATAGCGAAATGGAGCTACGTGTAATCAGAGAAAGAATGTGGCATCCCAATCCTGCCAAGGCAGTGGCCTTCATATTCATTTTGAAGACCAGTTGACTTTATAGGAAAGGACCTGGAATGAGATCCCTTCTGTACTCATGGACCACATCTCCAATTGCTTGTCTAGTGTAGCAGAATGCTGGGAGAGATTTAGTCACGCAAACAAGGTTGTTTTGTAATGGATAAGGTCAATAATTCCTTGTCCCATGCATTGGAAGATGAAGGCATTCTGACACTGTCCTTTGGCATTACGCTCTTAAAGGCATCCTAAGATTTACTGTAGATCTTCTGTGTTCCCTTCCCTTCAAAGCTAAACCCTTTTCACTGTAGGAGTCTGAGAGACATGGCAGATAGTGCCTTGCTTAACAAAGGTCATGGTTCTCAGTGTGGCAGCCCTGGATGTCACCAAGATGTATCTGTGGACATCTGTGAAGTATTAAATACCTCTCTGTTTGTTCCTATCAGGCGTCTGAATGACAATGACATTTCTGTTTTGGAAGCTATTGGACTCTTCAAGAAATTGCCCAACCTCAGGAAAATGTAAGTCTGACTTGCTTGTTTGAATACACATTAATTTGGATTATAAGGAAGGAGGAAGGGATGATTTTTTACAGCACTGCAGTAGCAGAAATCACTTTTTTAATGTAAATTTAAAGAAACGGTGACTTGCCTGGTAGATGGACAGACACAGTTAAACCACACTAAGGGATTAAGATCCCTAGGCTGACATTTCATTATTTTTTTTGGCTGTATTTCTTAAGTCTTTGACTCATAGAGACTGACAGGAATTCTGTCCCAGAATTTGTTCAGATATGCTTATGTTAGAGATGACTACAAAGTTTAGCATTTTGTTTTTGTCTTTGAATGTGTTGTGTGGCTCCAACTGGTGCAATTGCTTCAAACAGTCAAAGGAAAATAATTTTACAACATACAGATGATGGCAGATTCTTTCAGTCATAATTGTCTTAATGAGGAGAATCAATTAGCAAACTTAGAGATCAGTCATTCAAATATATCCATGTAATTCTGTTGACAGCTTGAGTCCTGGCACTGTGCAATGTATATATTTAACCAGAGCTGTGTTTTGGAAAGAGGATATTATGTTAGATACCTCCTGATAGTGTTCAAAATGGATTTTTCTGAATTTCTTTAAAGTTTTAACCCTCATTACGTCCCATTTAACTGTGTACTTTTAGTAAGAGTCTATTGCCTGAATCAAAGTAATTTAGGGTAACCAACCAAGCCAGGCTATTTGTTCTTCATTCATTTCACGTGGTTTCTGCCATCTGGAGCTTCCCAGCCATTTGGGTCCATGTGGCATCTCAGGGGCTTTGGAGACAACTGTGGTGGGATTCTTTTGTCAGTTTTATTTCTACAAGAGTTTCAGATGCAGCACTGCAGGTTTGGGAAGGGGGAGTTATATTTGTGCCAGTACAGACCACCAGACTTGGGGAATTAATCATAAACATTAGCCTTGTATTTTATGAATGATCCATAATTTGCTACAGTGCACTCCGAAAATGTTGCTGACGCTGTTGAAGTGCTCTGTTCCTTCTGGAAGAAGATAGTAAATGGCAATGAAAAATGCATGCTGTGTAAGTGTATACACAAACTGGAGAGCATCTGTCCTCCTCAACCCTTCGTGTTTTGAAAATTGGAGAGCTGTGATAGCTGGAATAATTTCTTCAAGTTTATTTAAAACTTACTGTAGGAAAGTTGCGGTTTGTCCTTCCTGTTCTCGTCCATCACTCGGAGGGATGGATGCCTTCATGGATCTGTATTGTCTGGCATAAATGCAGCAACTGTTGTGAGAGGTTTTTTAAGAGCTTGTTTTCTGTGAAACAAAAGAATCTTTTCTCTGTCCTTGGTAGGTGCTGAGACCTGAGGTGTGTAGGCACAGGTCAAACACATGGGAAAAACAAGTCTCACCCTTCCACCTCAGGAAAAGTGCCTCTCACTCTGTGTGTGGCAGGAATGTGGTGCACGTGGTCTTAAGTGGGTCTTACTGCTGCTATTAAATTAAAGAGGAAGAATATTCATTGAATCCCCATTTTTATACGGGACAAGAAACTTTACTATTACGTCATTGACAATATTGGCTCTGTCTCATCATATTCCGTGTCTATTCAAGTGTTAAAGGCAAACACCAGGTGGAGGAATCTCTCTGGAAACTGCATTGCTTCCTAGGCTTAAGAAAACAGCTCGAGCTTTGCAGTGGCAGAATATTTGCCTAAATCACTTGTTTTTTCTTTTTTCTTTACTTTTTTCTCCGTAATAGTCTGTCTTCTGAAATGAATATCTGGAATAAGGATATCTAAGTGGGTATTTGAATCTTTGCCCTGCAGTTGTCCTTCAGTTTAGGACTAGTGACAGATTTGCGTCAAGGAGCTTTGCACAGAAACATGATTTTAGTGGTGCCACTGGGGCTGGTAAAGCTCCAGCATCATTCCAGGGAGAGAGAAATTAGCTCTTCCCTAGTGCATCCTCATCTTGCATTATGCTTTGGTTTGTAACATGAACAGCCTGAGGTGGTCTGTCAGCTGGACCATAAGGAGGATTCAGACTTGGCTTGTGCTCCAGGTGTTCTCACCTGTGTCCTTTTGTCACTCAAGCTCCACCAGGTGTCCATGTCTGTATGTGTGTTGTGGCAGTTTTCCAGTAAGATTTCAAAGGGAAGTAGCCATAGGTTTGGCACTGAGATAAGATTATCATAGTTTTGAGATATAAGTGGCATTTTGGTTAGCTTTATTTCTTGGTAAGGGGGAGCTTCCCTCTTTTGTTTAAAAAAAACCCCAAAACAAACAACTAAACAGTATCTACCTCTGAACATGAGAAGGATAAACAGTTCATTGTTTTAAATCCTGTCTATGTTAGAAAGCAAACATACAAAAAAAGAGAAAAAAAGGAAGTGTCAGACCACCTTTGCAATAAGGTACTGCCAACCCCACCTCTGATATGTAATTAGCTTTTGTGGTGCAGTTGGTCTGTAAATAGTCCTCCTAAACTGAATCTTATTGTATGATGTGTCAGCCCAGGATTTAATACATTTTAAAGCAAAACAAAATTGAATTCCTGATACAGAAATTTAAAGGTCAGAGATTCCTAACGCAAAGTGATACCACATTTTATTTAGGAATCAAATAGCTAAAATTACCCTGCTTATTTTTAAAAGGTTAACATGTCTTCATATGCCTTTAAAAAATAATTAGCTGCAGAATCTCATATACATAGCATTATTTTCCTAACCTAAATTTGAATTCATCTTTACGTGCAGTGCTTTTTTACAATGGAATAAAAAGGGTGATGTAGGTTCTTCTAGACAGATCTAACCCAGTGCAGAAGTAATTTACTGGGTTCTCCCGTGAACTCTGTGTTGCTGCCACTGCATTCTTACCACGTTGCCTCACCTCATCCTGCAAGTGTAAAGGGACGTCCTGCCCTGAAAGCTGAAGTCCCATGACAGTCACATCCAGGCTCCAAGGACTGTGTCTCGAGTATTTTGCAGGGTGGTTAGAAAGGAGCACTTTGAATCTGCTTGAAGTGCAGGGGAAATACAAGGAAGTGTTTCTGAGCATTTCAAGAGTGGGAGCAGCTCCATGACTTGGATTTTTGGGGTTATCCTGTCTCCACGACAGAGAAAGGCTCCAGGACCTGCTGCCATCCAGCCCTGGGAGCTTCTGCCTTTCTCAGGCCATTGTGTTTCCAGCAGGAGATGTTCTTACTCAGCACAGCAAGGTCTCTGAGCAGGGAGGGTGAGGGGAGATGTCACCATCCACAAGTTTGGACTTTTGTGGAAGAGAGCAGTTCTCTGCTTGCAGCCAGTACCATATTCAGCATGAAGCAAACACTGGGTACCCCACAACTCCCTGGGACTACATCAAGTTGTTAATCAGAGCAAAAGCCTCCAGTGCTCGTGGACTCCCATGGCAGTGGGAGCCTGGAGGGGTCTTCTGGCCACAGCAAAACCCCCCTGAGCACCCAACTCAGTGGGAACAGAGATACTTGTGCTTGCTGAAATGGGATGCTGACCCATAGAGAGAAGCTACAGCCCCCAGATGTCACCTCCAGGGCTTGCCACTTCCCTGTGCCCACAGGAAATCAGCGGCACTGGCCATTCCCAGTGAGATCCCAGCAGCTGTTTCTGCAGGGGAAGATTTGGCAGTGAGCTCACACTCAAAGCAGAAAGGTGAACTGCCACACTTCATGCAGTGCTGGGGAGAAAGGGGACTGACCTCTTTTCTTGAGAACAAGGGCAATAAAAATTATTTACCTCAAAACCTGAAAGGGTCATCTAGCAGTTCATCCAGTTAAGTCTTGCCAAAGTGACAAAGTGAACATATAATATGGTCTTGTAATGAGAAGTGTCAGGCTGTCTTGGCAATAGCTGGTACTGCCAACCTACCTCCAGTATGTAATTGCCTTTAGAGGCTTAATGTGTCAGTGAGTATTTCTGCTAGATTGAATTGCATGGAGTGTCAGACAGTGTCAGACCAGGATTTGAAACATTTTACGTGTGAAATAAAAATGACTCATGGTACAGTTTGCAGACTAGAAGTCAGTTTCAAAACCAGAATCTCAAGTTTCATGGGGAGGCAGAAGTGGTTTGTGTCCTTGGAAAAAGCTGTTACCTGCTGTTCTTTCCTCTGAACATGAATTTTGCCCCGGCAAATGAGGTTGCAGTCATCTGTCACTTGTTATACAGAAACAGACTTTATTTTCTGGCAATCATATTGCAGAGTGTGCTGTGGTTTGTGGCATTTGGGCTCATCGTGTGCCTCCCTTTTTCTTCAGTGGGGCCATCAGTCTGCTCTGCTGAATGAGTGTAGGAGTGTCACTGGGTGCAGCCCACTGTCTCTCTGCAGGATTTGAGACACTCAGTGCCATCCTGCTTCTGAAAACAGCTCACACTATAAAAACCAGCCAGACTGTGGGTAAAGGCTGTAAAACCTTCTCAGCATCCCCCTGAAGAATGCAACAACACTGGGCTTTTCCTCCTAACAACTTGATGATTCCAAACACATCAGCAGCAGACAGAAATCTTCTAGGGAAGCCCCATTTGGAAGAGGCTGTTTGTATGACGAAGCTGCAGGGTTTGAGGTGAGAGCAGGCAGAGCCTTGGCAGTGCTCGGACAGGAAGGTGTGTCAATAACTCAGCAGTGAACAGCACCCTGGAATGTTCACACCGACCCAGCAGGTACAGCAGGATTGCCCCTCTTAGCTTTGAATAAAATCCAGCTTGTTCTCTGGTGAAGTTATGAGATCGACAGAAATAATATTTTTATAAACTTTAGCCATAAAGTAAATAAAATCTGCCTGAAAAGCGAGCTGTGTGAACAATGTCACCTTGATAGCTTCTTGATCTGTTCATTTCCTTTTCACAGCCCCCCATAAAGTAGACCCAGGCTTTCTGAGAATTTATTTTGACCTCTTGCCCAAAATGAAAGTTTGGAAATAGGATTAAATGTTATCACCAGGGTAAATCCAGGAGTCCTTACAATAAGGCTTCATGCCAGGTTGACTATAGGCTCCCATTTGGATCATGCCAGAGGACAGGAATCTCAAAACTCAGTTTCTTTTCCACTCTCTTCCAGTATTCACACAAGAATTCCTTATAGAAGCTTAGTGTTGCAAGATGATGGTGCTTATCTATAGTGGGATTTTTATATAAAGTCTTATTCCGATCAAAAAATTTCTTGTCAAGTGTGATGATCATGTATGAAAGATTCTTTTAGGACTGGAAAGTACGGAGTTGCAGAGCAGGCAAAGTTTTCATTTTTCAAGCTTTGTATTAGCTGATTATTTTTGCTGGTAATTCCAGACTGAAGAGTGTGTAATTTCTCATGTTTATTATTGTAGCTGTTCAAACTTTAGGAGGAAACTTTTTTTCTTTTTGTGAATGAGTGCTGTCATCTACCTTTTTTTATCTTTTTTTTTTTTGTTGCATTCTGATAGGGGGAAACTTTAATTCAGGAGGACAAACAATAAAATCCAGGCTGGCAGAACATCTGCTCTGACAGTACTCCAACCAAGACTGCAGGGCAGTGTCACCTTTACCTATTTATTATTGCAGAGCTGCTCTTTTCTCTGCCTTGCAACTTCGATTTCACCATAGCATTTTATCTTGGATTTTCAAATCTTTAGCATGGGAAAGGTATATCTAATTGCCTTCTCTTGAGACTGCTGGCATATTTTTGGATAATTCTATGTTGTTGAAATGATGAGGCATTATTAAATCAAAGGAGAGAAGTTGCCTATCTGCAGAAGTCCTTTGGCAGCAATTAAAATTCAGATGGTTTGCACTGTATAGAGGTGCCAATTCTCTTGCAGATTGTGTCCAGTCTGTGTCTCCACTATTTGCTCTTTTTGCCTTCAATATCTAGTAGACCATTAAAATCACACCCGTGATTTAATATATGTAATTAAATATCTTTTAGAAGTTAAAAAAATAAAACTTTACAACTACAAGTGTAGATCAGTTGCAATCTGTGACTTGGAAGTCTAAGTCTGTCTAATAAAGAACCTCACCCTCCCTTCCCACCACAAACATTTACTTATTTATTCATTCGTTTTTGTGTAAATATGCATCATGGCATGATCTTTACCAGGAAAGGGATCCTTGGGAGCATTTATTTATGCCAGCATTCAAAAGAGATGCTGAGCTATAAACATTTCCACTAGGGAAATAGCTGAGCCCCAAAATTAAATGCATATGTCAGAATATCCTTCCTTGACTCGCTTTGACACTGAACATAAACTCTTCTTGTGAGCGTTAGCACAAAGCACTAAATTTCTGGAAAGCAAAATCTGCATGTAAGTATTTCTATATGTTTTTATGTTATTTTTGGCTGATTGTTGGCGTGCTCCTATTCTTTCTGATCACAGAATGCACAAGAGGTGATGGGCCACATGCTGGAGGGCCCGCTCTCTGACAGTTGCTCAGCAGACATAAACCAGTGTACTCCACTTTCCCACATGAAACATATCTCCAAGGCTCAACATTTTTTATTTTTTTTTTTATGAAGTGATGACTTCTGCAAAGAGCAAGACCCATATTATTTCTATCTGAGGCCAAGCTGTCTCTTGCCATGTCTTCTGTCAACTTTTATCCCAGAAAGATTGCCAGTTCTTCTGAGCAGAGTAGCCCAGGTGTTAATCTGATACCTTGTCATTTGTTTTATATCACCTAGAATTGGATTTTGAAACTCTTACTCATGCTGTGTGTGTACTGGGATCATTTCTGGAGTAACGTGCCATTCAGGATGAGTAATGGTGCTGGAATTTGGCATCTTCCTGGGAGCAAGAACGTATTTTGTACCTTCTCTTTTTTGTTGTAGATAGTGAAACAAAGAATAGTGTTTCCTGTCATAAACCTAAACAAATAGGATTATGCGTCATAATCTCTACAGGACATCATGGAAGATACTTGAAGGACTGAGGGCCAAAGTTTTAATGTGCTTGAGGCCTTCTTTATCAATGTTTTAAATAATTAAATGACATTTATTTTTATGCATCTCTGATGGTACTTATTCAGAAATTGTCTGTTCACTGGGGTTTTCACAAATATGAAATATTCAAAAGGTTAATTTTGCATTTCAGCAGAATTCATTTGACTTTGTAGATCAAAGCTTTCCAGTGTTGATCTGTAAGCAAACATCTTGAGACTGTATAGGCAGAGTAAATACTTAGAAAATAATGCTGTATATTGCAGTGGCTGTGAGTTGACAATTAAGTGACACTGTGGAGGGTTGAGTTGGCTCCGTGCCAAACCCAACTGCCGGCCACACGGATTCCCCCCCCCCAAAAGAGAAAAGGGAAAAAAGTACCAGAAAGACAATTATATGAAAGATTTATA
>JAWWEW010000028.1:4317601-4338656 GCA_035583185.1 Anabacerthia variegaticeps
GGAATACTTCCTTAGTTATAACCTGGTTACCAAGGAAGGCCTGAACCAAAACCAAGAAAACTAAACCACCACAGACACCCATTTAATTTTGATTGAAATTGGATTTAAGTGCCTGGGAGTCCAGGAGTGCACCCATTAGAATTTGTATCAGATACACTAAATAAAAGTGGTCCCTACTTCAATTTGTGACACCATTTCAATGGTAGCAAATTAACTGATTCTTGCCAGATGAGAACACAATCCCAAGCATTGTCCATAACTTCATGGACATGAATCAGATGGTAGAAATTCCCACTCTGTATCCTGGAAACAAGTATAAGAAAGAACCCCATGAGATCTTAAAAGCTGGTAATTCCATTAATTTATACTCTCTTGATATATCTGATATATTTGTGGGTTTGAGGTACTTTTGAACTTCTGGATGCTCTCCTTGCTGAATGACTATCTCTTTGGATAACCCCTAAAAAGGCACAAGTTCTTCCTATCCTCCCTCTTCCAGTGTGATGGTGTATGTTTGGAATGAAACCCTGCTCGTTTTCTCATTGTGACTGGTTGTGTCCTTCCAGAAACCTAAGCAACAATAAGATCAAGGAGATCCGAGAAGGCACTTTTGATGGAGCTTCAGGAGTGCAGGAACTGATTCTGACAGAGAACCAGCTGGAATCAGTGCATGGACGGATGTTCAGAGGCCTCACAGCACTAAAGACATTGTAAGTGCAAAGTCCTGTCTTTGTTCCTCTGTAGGTGGAGTGGTGATGCTCCAGTTCAGAAACTTCTGCTAAATTAGCTGTTACTAGACAGCAAGTGCTACCATGGGGTCTTGTAGCACTGTCATGAAGTCTTCAATGTATTTCAGGTCCTGGGCATGTTTGAGATTCATCTGCTATTTCTGTAAAATAAACAGATTTTCAAGAATTTCAGGAGTAACATCATGATGAACCCATTGTGTGCCAGATTTGTGCACTTCTAATCATTTACTACTTCTATTATTTTGTTATATATTCTGTGTAGAGAAGGCACGTGGGAGCATGTTTGATACCTGCTAGTCCATCCTCCCACTCCTCCTCCACCCAACTTGGAATTGTTAGTCTCCTTTAAAAAAAAAAACCTTCATAGAGGGCTAGGAGACTAAAAGATATTCCATGTTCTACAAACTAGGAAATTGGTTGGGAAAGATTTAAAACTCAAGTTCCTGTTTCCACCCAAACAGGTACAGATAAGTGACTTTAAGACAGAAATAACCAGACTCTTACAGTTCCTGCTGACAAAGGGGCACTCCCTCTGAAGTGAAAATCCTTCTCTTGCGTAGTCTGCTCTGGAAAGAAAGCACTTGACTAGGTGAGGGTTGTCAGTAAACAGACTCTAGGAATCAAAATGCAATTAAAATCTGCAATGGATTCATTAGCCACAAAGGCTTCTAATGTTGTAAGGTATGGCACAATAACTTTAGTCCTTACCCAAGCGTAAAAAGAAATTCAAGTTTCATCTCAAAGATTTTAGTTTGTAATGACAAATATGGAACTTTTCTTTTACTGTTCCTTTAAGATTTTTTTTGTGGTTATAGCCATCTGTTCTTTAATTTAATGTATGCACTTTACTAAGGGATTTGAAAATACTGCCCATAGATATTAAATTAATTTGTATACTGTAAAGCAGTCTGTGGCAGTGCTCCTAAACAAAATTCAGCATTTTTTAATAAAAAGATACTTAACATTCAAGCTATCCTGCTGACCTGACCTACATTTCCCCCAGCTGATAAAGCAGTCTAAATATACACAGCATGATATGAGGATCTGTGAGTATAAGTTTTCTTTCAGGAAGGGCACACAGTGCATGGTGAACCATGATATGAAACCAAAGGGTTTGGCTTGAGGGACATTTATTGCTATCCATTAATTGACTTTCTTTCAGCATTAGAAATGTAATCTTTTGCAAAGGGGCCACATTTGTCAGGGTCATGGTCCAGTTTTTAAAAGATTGTATGTTCCTGAAATGTAATAAATTCACTGTGCAAGATATTTTGGTGTCCAAATTTGGCTTTCCCATCTTACAGTTCTGCTGCCTGATATGTTACACACAGAGCTGGGGGAATGTTTCCTACTGAGGCCACTCAGGGCCTCATTTACTACCCTGTTCATTTTAGAGCTTGTGGTCTGGACCTGCCTTCCAGACAGCTTGGTGCTCCACGTGTAAGGGCTGTGTCTCTGTGCCCTGGGAGTCTTTCCTGGGTTTCACCCCAGCTGCAATCCCAAAATTACTGAGACCATAGTGCCTCTGCTGGCAACTGTACACAGAGAGCAGTGATGACACTGAATTTGTTCCCAGCCATGTCTAATCTCTCTTTGGTGCTTTTCAGCTATCTGTTGATGCATCCTTTCAATGCCCAGGTGGCGGATACCAACCAGAGATTTCAATCCAAACTCCTTGGGGAGTCTGAGTTTTCCTTGTTGACTGCATGAATGTGATACCAAGGAGTTTAACCCCCCTCAATGTGGAGGATCAATTCACTGGAACAGCAGCATGGGCTGCATGTATTTTGTGGATTCTTGGTAGTGTGCTTTAATTACTGAATAATTTTTCACCTAAGTAGGAATATCACAACAGTGCAGTGGTGTTTACAGACCCAGATATTGATTGGCACACAGCGTAACAAATACACAGGAGCCTTTTTTGCAGTGGAGTGGAACAAGATACTACAGTCTTTCAGATTAATTGGGCTTTATCGTCGAGTTCATTGTTACCATAACAACTTTGAGAGATGTATCTTCCAAAACACAGCACTGATTCATCTGGTACAAGCACTGAGCAAAAATCATTTTATAGGATGATTACTGTTTTTCATCTTCTCAATTAATGATGATAATGACATCTCAGAGCTTGTGCTACGTCTGGAAATCTTTCCAAAGCTATTCCTTCATTTCTGCTGAGGATGCTGTTTGCTTCCATGCTTTTGCAGTGTGGATTACAAAAAACACCCATGACAGTTGCAGAAGTAATGCAACTAGTGTTGTTATTGTCACGCACTTCTAGCAGTCTTTCTCAATTGATTTCCGAAACACATCTTGACTTACTCTCAGATATTAACTAAATTGAGCCTTTAATTTTTATTTCAAGTTTATCACTACTCGTAATTACATACTGCTTTCAGATCTGGAGCTCCCATCAGCCTCTAATACTGTGTGGAAGAGATGTGTTTTAAATTCATGAGACCACGTTTACATGAATCCAGCCCTCCTCTAGCTGTGCCGCACTTCAGCAATCAATAAAAAGAATGCCTCCCAGAGCATCTCTTGATGCCTTCCTATCCTGAAATTATACCCTCTCCCAGTAGTTCTCAATTCCCTGTTTTAATCCTTGCAGGATGCTGAGGAGCAACTCTATCAGCTGTATAAACAACGACACCTTTGCTGGCCTGAGTTCCGTGAGGCTCCTTTCCCTGTATGACAATCACATCAGCACCATCACCCCTGGAGCCTTCAGCACATTGGTCTCTTTATCTACAATGTAAGTTCTCTTTTTATGGCATGATGCTGTGCTTTCCTTTTGAAAAGGCAACACTTCATTTTCTCTTGAAAACTTTATTTAGGGGAAGAAAACCCTCTCCTGCTGTAATCACAGGTTTGGAGGATACAAGGTGTGATTTAGGAAAACACTTGAATTGCTTTAGCTGGAGGGGCTGAAAACACTTGGAGGTTGGCAGCCTCAAGCAGGATGGCTGTGGGGTTTGCTGTGCCATGACCCAGTGCAGTGTGCAGCAGAAGTTCTCAGAAAACAATCTCTGCAGATCCAGAAGGACACAGCCTATCATACATTTCAGCTCCCTGGAGCTGCTTTAGTTTCAGTAGAGTCTGGTTTTGTGAGAGCAGCTTTCTTGGATTTCAGTTAGGTTAGTTAAAAATCAGAAGAAATCTACTAGCTAATGCCTAGATTTTCAGAACAACTGGAGAAGAAAAAATACTCACGTCATACTGAATGTGAATCTGAAAATCCCAACCTAAGATTTCTGTTCATTTTCTTATGCTTCTCAGTCTCTCTTTGGAGTGCTTTCCATGTCTCTGACGTAGTTTTAAATGCTTTTTGTAGTGTGTCCATTTTAATAAAGTACAGACTGATAAATATGGAGAGAAAGTCTGCCCTTTGTTTCCAGCTGTGAGTGGGGACCCTGGTGTTGCTGTTAATGGAATTTGTCTGTCGTGAAAATATGCCTAATTGTCCAGTCAAAATAAACTATTGGTGCTATTGCATTTCAGGTTTGGAAAGTCTCTCCATCATGTTTGGGGGAAGAAAGAAGTGTTGTATCTCAGCTGCTTTGTTGCTCACACTTTCATTTTGTTGTTATAACTTTTCGCCAGAAAATCAGTTGTTATTTTGGCATTAGCTTCATGCAGCATAAGGAGCACAGACTTTTTATCCATTTACATTCTGCAGCCCCAAAAGTCTCCTCGAAACTGATGGACAAAAAGAGAAACACAACCAGATTGTTTTTATTGACTGTTTTTAAGTCTCTGGTCAAGGCAAGTGGCACTTGCTGAAAGCTTGTTCTCACTGTGCTGCAGGCAGTGCCTGCTCCTTGTGGTTGTCCCTGTGCTTCCTTCCATGGTTCCCTTTCTACTTGGGACTCTCTGAATCAGTCTGTAAAGTCCCTTTTTGCATAGAATGCAACCTTGTCATGTTTTGTTACTAACCCATTTTCTAATTCTTTCAGCTGTGGAAAAAGATTATTGCACTTTCTAGCAAGAGCAATTAAAGCTGTTGCTAATTACAGCGCATTGCTTTGGCACTGACTTGTAATCCTGTTGCTTTTTAGCTGTGCCTTTATGAAAAAGTTTGTTCTTTGACACATTTTCGTTCTGTGTTTGATGTACAGACAGGAAAGGTGTGCTTTTCATTTCTCTGGACATTGTTTTCAGGCTATAGTGATTTTTCAGAGATGAATGCAAAATTCAGCTGTGTTCGTTTCCCAGCAGTTCTCTTTTGTAGGTGGGTATATTAGATGACAACACTGCTGTAGTTAGATAGTATGACTGCTTTTCCTGTTCAACCCACACTCTGGGACTTAAGCAGGTATTGGAATGACTTATTTTTACATCTATTAATGTGAGCCAAAAATTCAGGCAAAGTTCAATCTCCATTTTTACATTGGCATATTTACAGCACGGAAAAATATTGCTCCTTTTGTTCTTACTCTTTGTGATTCAACCTCATTGATATTCTGAAAACAGGGACAGCTCTGACAATAATACTCTGACTAATGGTTTTCAATAGGGGAAGAACATCTATTTTGTAAGTTATCGGTAAAAAAATAACAGGTTTTTATTTTTTATTAGTCAGACTAGGTACTGTAGCATCTTAATTTGAAGTGTGCTTGCACTTGTGCATACAGAGAGTTCTGTCATGTCTTGCAGCCCTTGCACAGTCAAGTGGACATATTTACAAGCAGAACTGGTTTTCCATGGATTATTATTCTAATAGCTGCATGGAGCTAATGCCAGAATGATAACTGGTTCATCAGAATGACATGCCATTATTCTAGTATAAACTTCACCTGAACTCCAGAATATATTTCCAACTTAATTTCAAAAACATCCAGATGTGTTTCAGCGTGTTTTTCCAAAAGGTCACTAGAATCCATTTAAATAGTTAATATTCTATGGCTTCTTTGCAATTTTGAAGAGACACTTGTAGGAGGATATGCATATTTCATTCCTCAAGACTTCTATTTCCCCTTGATTTTAAAAATATGTCTATGTCCTTGAATAAACACTTCTGAATTTAATGCTAGTAGAACATCTCTGCTAGAAGTTTGATTGCTATGGTTTTGTTTGAGTGGTTAAAGCCCTATCCTGTGAGTAGGAACTCTGATTATTAATGATTAATTTTTACATCCATTTGTCTGCCCAACATTACTGTTGGTGATTTGAGAACTCCTCTTGAATAGCTGGATTCCACAGTAAAGCTTTTGCATATAATTAGCCTTTCCAGACCTTCAATTTCATTTCAGGTCAGGTAGGGAATCTCTTTTCCCATGTGATACTTTAAAGAGAGCCTTGAACTTACATTTTTATGAAAACTTGCATCACAGTCTTGCCATGGAAAGTCCATTCATGTAGGGACACGTATGAACTTCATACTGCATTAAAGCAAAAAGAAGATCACTGCTCTGCAGTTGGAAAAGGATAAAATTTAGATGTTGCTGAAGTAGCAGGAGGATGTATGCAATTGCTGACAAGTTAAATTTGTCCTTTTTTGCCCAGGGTTATTTGAATTTCAGAATGGTAGATATGTTGATTTATTAATTTTATATGTAACAAGCTATTTCTTTCTTACTTCCTAAGAAAAGCATAGTCCAAATTCTAACCTAAGGATTCAATAAATTTTAGGTCATAAGCTAACCTGTGTTTGCCAAGAAGAAAATGAGGGTTTGTGGATAGTTACAGATGCTCAGCTAGTGAGCAGTAGCACATTAAGTCAAAGCAATCTCTCCTCTCTAGACAGGGATAACTGCTATTTTTGGAGCATTTTGTCAATTAAATGATGGAATATTTCTAAAAGTTTTTGACAGGTCTCAGTAAGATGCTCTCTAGATGTGCAAAATGTTCTTTACCCTTGGAGCTGCTGCTTTTCCAGAAACCTTATTATACACACCTGCTGTTTGTTTCCAAGTGGGGATTATTTCATTCCAAGGCTTTGTGTCACAGAAGTAATTCTGTGAACATGATCTCACTCTCCTCCACCAGTGGAACAAATGGCCTTTGAAGCATTGGCTCCCTTAGCAGCTCCAACATTTGGTTTAAGCACTCCATTCATGCCAAAGTTTATCGGCGTGGAAAACATACGAGGCATCCTGCATGTGGTCCCAGTAAGGATTAAAGGCAGTGGAAAACAATTCAGAGGGAAAGCAGCTAGAATGACAGTCGTGCTTTCAGGGCTTTTCTGCACCTTGTGTCTGAAAGCTCCCGTGTAACCTGTTCCTTTTCTCACCTCTCAGCAGTAGGTTTGAATCCTACTCAGCATCAAGCAGGTTGAGTATTGTTATTATTGAACATTACGCTGAGTTTTCTGCTCCCCCCACTTCTCCTTCTCCACAATGTCCAAAGAGCCTGTGCTAGATCCACATGTGGTTAGAGCCCAGAGCTCCAGGCCAGCAGTGATTGAAATAGGCTGTTCTGCAGTGCTAAGAGCAGCTGTAAATCATATTGTGGCTCTGTGATGTTGGCCTAGAACCTATAGAATGTAGGAGTTGGTTTGGGTTTGTTTTCTTGCTGCCACACCTCAATTGTGCCCATATGGTTTTGTCTTCAGCACTATTGTTTTCTGAAGGAATTGCTTGGCTGAGATCCTAATGTGATTTTCTACTACATGTCTAGGTTTGTGAAAGTATGTTGCAAGTGAAGACTTACAAGGTCTTCAGCTACTACACCTGCATTTGAACTGCCTGTTTCTTGGGCCATAAAATTTCTTTTCGTAAAGATATGCTATGATTTAAAGAAACTGCTTTATCATCTTTCTTTCTGTGCTACAAAATTATAACTCTTGGACGTAGTCACGTGTTGTGAAAATTCCACCCGTGCTAGTTTAGATACTTCATTTTCCATACCCAGGCTCTGACAGCTCCTTTTTCTGAGCTCAGACTGAGGTTATTTGTTATCCCTGTTGTGCCTGTACACAACATAGCCAGCTTCCTCTTTCTACCAGGGGTATCAGCCCCTGTCCCTCATCCCAAGTTTGGTTGTAAGGGAGCTGCTAAGCCACTTGTTAAGGATCCATCCATCTCATAGAGGCTGCCAAATGATTGCTTTGGTTATTTACCCCACAGCAAATGGCCACTGCCACCACCACAGTGCCACAGCTAGGGTTTAGCTGCGTAGGAAAGGTGTTTCAGGAGCTGCAGCCAGACTCGAAGCATGGCTCACAAAGTTCACAAGGCAGGAAAGCAGATGCTTTTCACTACAGGTATCCTGAGCTTAGAAAGCTTCCTAAGAAGTGGCTCAAGGTGAAGGTGCTGCTTTATAGTATGTGCATACAGAGGGCTATCCTTGCTATTTCAATAGGACCCCCAAATTTGGCTTGCCAGTGGTTTGTATGGGCTGTAGCAGAGGCGAGTGTCCTGGGGCAGGGACTGGCACACTTAGGGCTGTGCTAAGGAATAGCACTGAGAAGCTTTTCCATGGCATTACCCACAGCAATCACATTGAAGATCATGCACACGTGGGTGCAGTTTGTGAGTTGAGTTTGGACTTGGGTGTGAGCTGTAGCTTGGGTTGAAATCCACTCTAAATCCAGCCCTGGTAGTGGTGTAAGTATCTCTAAATAACAATTGTAACAGTAAGTACTGTGGTTTATAAATATATCTATAAATATTCATATCTATATATATTTTAATTATGATCCAAGTCCTCGTATAAAACCTGCATAGAACTTCCCTGATCTGAAGGATGGAGGAAAGATCTCACAGAAACAGATGGCAGGGGAGAACTTGGACTTGGAGCCCCTCATCTTTCTGTAGTTATTTCAGTATTTCTGTATGTTCATGTGTAATGCCATCATGTCTTGTTCCCTTTCAGTAATCTGCTGGCTAACTCCTTTAATTGTAACTGCCATTTGGCCTGGCTGGGAAAATGGCTGAGGAAGAAGAGAATTGTCAGTGGAAATCCACGCTGCTTGAAACCCTTTTTCTTAAAGGATATTCCAATCCAAGATGTAGATGTCCAGGACTTCACCTGCGATGGTAAGGAAATCCAATTCGATTTGGCACTTGTGATAATGTTGGCAGCTCTGTGAGAACATCCCTGCCTATTGAACAGCACTGCAGAGAAACATTTCATTTAGTGATGAACAAGACAGCCACCTAGAGATGAAGGTCATTGCTCTCTGGCAGGAGTTTATTTTTATTCTTGATCTCCAGTTACTGAATTTCTACTACC
The DNA here is from genome assembly GCA_035583185.1 of Anabacerthia variegaticeps. Classification (NCBI taxonomy): domain Eukaryota; kingdom Metazoa; phylum Chordata; class Aves; order Passeriformes; family Furnariidae; genus Anabacerthia; species Anabacerthia variegaticeps. Next base: position 4,326,526 of record JAWWEW010000028.1, read on the forward strand.
TACACCTAAATATAAGAATGAAGTTATTATAGACAAATGCTTTGCTTTGTCTAATCCTGGTATAATCCTGGGCCTTCCTCCCACTTCCTGATTGACACACTTAACACTATGGAGTCAGTGGGATTGGTGCTTGCTTGGAAAATCTTTTAGTTTTGGATAGTGTTCAGGGTCACCAGTAACTGGGAAATAAAAAAATTACTTATATATTGTTTTAAATGACTCGGTGATGCTTAATATTTTGTTGGGTCCATACAGGTTTGAAAGAAAATATCCTTTCATTCTCCAGGTAGCTTTTTGTCTTCTGATCAAGCAGATTTTAGAGAAAATAGTAAGGGGAAAATAGCTGCTAACTTGACTTATAGCATATTAAGACCTGGTGAGCTGGAGCTGCAGTTAGTCATACCTCTGAAGAGACCATAGGAGTGATAGAAGTTTCATATTTAGAGTAAAAATTAATTCCTGTCCTAGTCAAGCAATCTGGCAACAGGCCCAGGTACTTGAGCTCAGAGCTCAAGAGACCCAAGCTTAGTCATTAAAGAATAATTCACCCTTAGTTTGGGAGAAAAAAACCCAAAAAGCAAAATCCTGGTCCACAAACTGACGCTCCACGCTTGGGAGAAAAAAAAATCCTGGTGCACAAAATGGCATTCCACACGTGGGAGCTCTCCATGTCATACAGTCCCTCGGAGCCGTGGGGAAGGGAAAGTAGGTGGTGGCAGGGTGTGAAACACAGAACACAGGGGAAAATTAAAGATGCTGAAAAAACATGTTCTTTCTACAGGTTTATGAAGGACTTTGAATTCTGTTTCCAGTCATTAAGCTCAGCTGGGGAGAAAAGTAAAAAGAAAATCTTTCCTGTTCTTCTGTAGGCTGGTGGTGCCTCCCAAGCCCTCTGAATGCAAATGACTCCCTGCCCATAGAGCTGGGGGGAATTCTCTTATCTGATATCAGCACTTCTTTAATCTCAGTGCTTGTGGGTGCCTCCAGCAGAGAGAAGAAGGGAACAGATCTGTCTCAATTAGTCCTTGCATGAGTTCAAAGGCGAAGCAGGGCTCTGTGTGTGCTGTGTGCCTGTGCTGGGCAGCTCAGGCTGCCTGTGCTCACACACACTCGGGTGGTTCCTCTCCCTGTCGTCCCGAGAATGTGCCACTAAGTGTTTCCTTTCGTGTATGTCGTGATCCTGCACCATGCATGTGCCTTATGTTTTGCAAAGCCTGTTGCTTTTGGGGAAAATCCATGCTTTAATGTTCTTAGCTTCAAAGAGCTGGTTTCTTCTGCAGAAACCGTATTGTTCTGCAATTAAAAGATTTAATCTGCTGTTTATGGACCTTTGAAACCGCTGTTGGAGAAAGTAGATATTTTTATGTGTGTGCAGATGGATTGCCAGCGGTTGGAAGTATTCTGCTTCAGTTTGTTGTTCACCTGGCTATCGTTGTCAGAAACAATGAGGTTTTACGGTTCAGATGATAAACAAAGTGCCAGGCTGACTTTAAGAAGTTAAAAATAAACATCTGAAAGCTGCATTTTTAAAAAGTCTTCCTAAAGCAGAGTGTGTAGTGAGTATCATCTGTCTAGATCAATTTAAGGGCATCTTAAATGATGGTCTTAAATTCATTATCACCATTAAATTAATGGTCAAGTCCTCCATTTCAGCTGGCACATTGTGGGTGAGGTTTTGGGATTCACACAACTGACTGGACTGCATTTTGCAGAATTACAAAGTAGGTTCTCCTTAGAAAAAAACTATTTATTTAACAATATTGCTATTCAGTTTAGGAACTGTTCATGTTGCCTATGCAGGCTGACTCAAAGCACTGGACCTACTTTAAAATATCATGGTGGTTCCCATGGGTTCAGGGGTGTCCCTCCTCGGTCCTTATCAGCAGTTTTATCTTCCAAGGGCTGGATAACTGTGTTCCTCATACCCACGTGTGTCCCTGTGCAGGTAACGAGGAGAGCAGCTGCCTGCTCTCCCCTCCGTGCCCTTCCCAGTGCACCTGCGTGGACTCCGTGGTTCGCTGCAGCAACAAAGGGCTGCGCGCCTTGCCCAAAGGAATTCCCAAAGACGTGACTGAGCTGTAAGTTACCTTTTACCTCTCCCTTTTCATCAGCAGTTCGTGGAATTGCATCACAGGGAGGTCCCTGTGGGGTTTGCCTTTGACTTTAGTGATTTTGTGCTTTGGTGCTTCCCATATGTTCTGACCGTAATTTCTGCACTTATTTGTCCCTTGACTGAATAAATTGCTGTGTAATGGGGACAGAGTTTATCTGTCCTTGTACCCATTAATTTTGGGTGTAAGGAACAAATGCATATATTAGTATCAAATGATCCTGTGGCACTTCTGCAAAGCCCAAGCTCACAACAGGCAGTTTGAAGGGATGATGAAAATAAGTTCCTGAGTTATGCTGTGAGCTAATTATCCTCTGAGGACATTAAGGAAAAAAAAAAGAAAAAGAAAGCTGGTGATGGAAACAATTAATTCTTTTCTCTAAACATCATGAAATGGCTAAAATAACAGAAAATTAGATTATATTGTAAAGGAAATTCATCCTAGTCGAGAACCATCTTCCTAGTTGTCTTTTCATCTACTTTATACTGGATTTTCTTTCCATGGAAAGAAAATACACTGGTGGAACTGCTTGGCTTAGACAGTTGGCAATGGAAATACTGAGCTTTTCCCCTTTAGGCCCTTATTCAAATCTATCCCAGGTGAGTCATTACTGAAAGTTGTTACAATCTCATCAACATTTCTATGTGAAAATAATTGGTTGAGTTAGTTGGTATGTTCAGTGAATTTTATAATGAATTAAAATCTGAGTCTGCTCTTTTCTAGTATCTAGTATTATTTTTACTCCCTTCACAGTGGGAGAACTGGGTTTACAGTGTTTTACTAGTGCTGCAGTCAAATATAAGACTTTGTTGATGAATGAGAAGGGTACTGGAAGCCCTTGTGGTAACTCAAATTAACATGGAAATTGTGCATTAATGAATACATCCTTGGAACACCATTGACCAGGGCATGGTTAATAGTGGTTTGCATTAAAAGCCACATCCTGGCCTGTGTTCCCTTATATCTTCCCATCAGTGGTAAGAAGTCTGCAAGGTGGTTTCTCCTCTGCTCTTGTTCAGGTTTCAGTGCATTCAAATGTGACTTGCCAAGAGTAAGATATCACAGATGTTACTTTGATTTGCACTGCCACACTGAGGAGTTTTTATGTTTAAATTTTGCATATTGAGTTTTACTGATATTATCTGATACACTGGCAATGTAACTTTCACAAAAAGAGTGAAATTAATCTCACATTCTTGAAAACTGCTATATTTCTTAACTGTTTCTTGGCAAATGAGGCAATAGCCTGGAACTGAGCAATTTGAGTTCATAGTAGTTTACGTGACTGTCTTCTTCAGTAGGAGCCTCTTGGCTGTGCAAAACTCTAGTTCAGTTTTCTGCTTTCCATCCAGAAATGTGTCAGCAGAACACAGTCAGCCATGGACTGCCTGGCTCTGAATATTTCATGTTCTGCAAATATAACCTTGAATCTGTCCCAGCTGTCTCAAAATTCAATCCTGATCTCACTCTCAACCAACATAAATTGAGCTCCTTATTTGTCTCTGTACCAAAAGATGGGCTGCAGGTACCGAGGCCAGAAATTTCATGTGTTTGTAGAAACTGTGACAAGGATGAAATAAGTAAATAAAAAATAAACAATCTTACTTGCCTTTCTTCTGCATGCAGATTGAGATAAAGATATTGCCCATAATCTAGAAGGGACTAGATCATGCAGGTTCCAAGTTACCCGTGTGACATAAACATTTTTATTGTTCTGTGTTTGGGAATTGCCGTTGTTGATGTGACAAAGAGCATCTCCTGTGGAACTCCACCTCTTGCCTCATCTCAAGGACAGCTGGAACCTGGCAGAGAGAACCCATTAACTTTCTGGGCACAGGGTGCAAAAGACTCATATATCTATTCAATATATTAACATATATTCAATTTATTAACATATATTCAATATATTAACCCCCACACATACTAAAATACCCCCATTTCCATAGAGCTCTCTGAGATCCCTGTCTCCTGTTGGCTGGAGCATCCTCTTAAAGTTGTTTTGTTTCTGTGGTAGCAGTGGATGTCTGTTCAGCACTTGAAACCGCAAAGCTCCTGAGGTGCCTGAGGCAGAGGATGGCAGCTCTGGAGAGAGCCACAGCAGCCTCCAGGGCAGGGCTGCCTTCTCCTTCCTCACTGGTACAGCCCTCACAGGTGCTCAGAGAGACTAAAAACCCTTCCCATGCTCCCACAGCCCCCACTGCCTTTCTGCCCTTCCACACCTCCATGTTCCAGACCTGGAATGTGTCCTAGGGTCCCCGTGCTCCCACCAGGCACCCAAGCCCACTGTCACTGAGGACAGAGGTGGTGACAAGGAGACAAGAAGGATGTGAAGAGCCTCTTGTTGTGACAGCTCACAGTTCTCCCTCCCTGAGCAGTGAGAGGGTGCAGGGGAGCATTTTACTGCAAGTTTTATGAATGCACCGGTCTGACATTTATAAATTTCCACTATTGACATAGTCATTTACCAGGCTTGTTATTTGCAGTGCTTTTTATTAAACTGCAGTGGTTTTATACAACATGGTTTAAGACAAAAGAGCTGCCACGTGTCTAGTTAAACCAGCTGGTTGTGGCTGAATATAGCCGCCTCAGAAGTTCTTTTAAACTCTTTTAGAGTTCTTAAAATAGTCTTAAAACAGGAATCCTTTCCTTGTAACAGGTATTAAATAGCAATGTGCAAAAGTGGACGTATCTCTTGCACAGGCACACAGGGAAAATGTTACCCTTTCTGGGTCGAATTTTACTGTACCTAAGCTCCGCAAAAAAGATCACCAACAAAGTTTTATTGCATGGTGGACTGGAGACATAGGCTTGCTCCTTCCAACTTTCCCCCAGTGTGTGTGTTTTGGATGTATAGACAAGACATGTGAAAACCATTATCTTCTTCATATTTAGAGCTTGGAATGACAGGAGACATCCCTATGTTTGATTTGCACCACCCTTGGGAGGAGGGATTACCTTGGCAGGGAAGGCTTCCATCTAAACCACAGTTGAAAAGATCACTAAGTCTGCTGGCTTTTCAGAGGAATGATGATGCAAGAAATGTCTATTTCCCATTTAGTCCTTCACAAAACACCACCATCATGGGCAAACTTTCCTCAGGTTCTTGGGAATATGAAAATATTGTGCTGTTTCTTGCCCATTCCTTCACTGTGTATTTACGTACTGCCTGTATTTTCCCCCCCTGTTTGCTTGCCCTGAAAAGAAGCCTTGGGTTTTTTGACCATACTCAGTTTTCTAGCCCAGATGTTCACAAGTAAAATGTTCATGCCATGAGCTAGTTTGGAATTTTCCCTCTCTGCTGCTTAGTGTTTTAGGCTTTCCTTTTCTGCTATTTTTTCCCCCAATCTGTTTGAACCAAGTTTCCCATGCTCTTTTTCCTTTTATGTATTACTTCAGTGTGTGAACACCAGCTTTTTTCTCTTTTTTTCACAGAAGTATAGTCTATTTCTAATAAAGTCTTATGTGACAGCATCCAGCTGCTTTTATGGACCTACAGCAAATAATATTTTGCACTGGGGAAAAACATTGAAGGCAGTTATGTGGACGGCGTGTGCATAAGCTGTAACATAATGAGCGTGGTGTGTTTCAGAATAAATATGTACTAATCATGTCATCTCTAGACTCCCAATGTTGTCATGACACTGAGCTATAGGAGTGCACTGCTGGGATTGTTAGGAAAGCCTGCATCCATAGGTCATCGTTAGCCATTATTTTCCTTTGCATTTATATTAGTCCATACTAATATTTGCATTGCTTTTGCCGTTCCTCTTTCTCTCCTCGCAAACCTTCTCTCTCCCATTTGTGTTTCGTGTTCTGTGTGGTAGGTCTATGTACTTGACACACCAGTTTTCACATCTACTTGGAGGTATTTCCCACCAACCTCAGCCTTTCTTTCCATGTTCCAAGACACTTGTGATTTCTTCTGACTTGTGACTAGAAATAGTGGCTCATACCTGGGCCTTGCAAACTGGTGCCATCAATATGATGTGTGGAACATTGTAAGGGTTTAGTGCCATTTTTCACTTTGCCTGTGTTGCTGCTGATCAAAGGGAAGCTCTGGAGTGAGGTGTCTGATGAAAATCATCTGCTTGAGAATGCAAATGCTCCTGCTTGTCTGTCAGCCCACTGTTCTACATGCTGACCCTCAGCACAGGATTCGGCGAGTCTTCCTCTGATAATACAGGAGAGAAACAATTTAAATCAAAGCTTAGGCTTACATGGTCCTGTGTCACGAGAGGTTTTACACCCTGCTTAAGTCTCTCACTGAGAGAAGGGACAGCTCTGCAGAGGATATTTTAGTTACAGATGAAATACAGGACTTGAACTGCATTTCAAGTCTGATAGTTTAGAAAAAGTAAATGACTGGTAAAGTCTGAGTAAATGAGAGAGGTGAGAGCAGCACTAAGAGAGGCTAAAGGTATGTTGAACTTTGGGGCCTTTGCTTTCTCTCACACACATCCGTGTTTCTGTGTCAGATGTGTAGGTTGGGATCTGCAGGACCAATAAAGCAAAATCCAGAGTCCACATTTGCCACAGCTTAAGAAAGTTCAACATCCAGGTTTGTACCTAGATCTAGGCACACTTGAGTTTTGGTTCTTCTCAAGAAGCTGTGATTGAAGCTCTTAAAATTCATGCTTTGTGGCTGTTTCTTTCACAGTCCAATTCTTTTCTAGACCGCTCTTTTTAAGAAATGAAATTTGACTCAAAATTTTAGGATATTGGTTATCTGCATTAGAAATTTTAGACTATAACGGAATTTTAGAGCTTCATAAAATTGTCAAGTATCATCTTTTTCTTTTTTACGATGTAGCATTCTATATGAAATATTTAAAGAAATTAAAGAAAAGCTTTTGTGCCTTTTCAATTACTGCCTGAGAACGAATTTCTCTCATTTCTTCTCTTAGCACAGATTGCCACTGCGAGCTTGACTTTATGGCTGAATAGACATTGCAGTACAAAAAGGAGTCCAAGAGATTCAAATTGTTACATGATGCTTTGGCACCTTTTGCCTGTTATATCACCTCCAATCCAAGTGGTTTTAGGATAAAAATAGAGAAGTTGTAAAAAGACCAGCTGTCATCTTTTATGCATAGTTTTAAATTTTTTATATGCAACGTTAGTGTGTGTGGAAGGTGCTGGATGAGCCCTGGGGCCACGTCCCACAGTGCCAGCAATCCTGGCCACTTACCCATCTCCAGACATGTTTTCCAAGAAGCCTTCCCAGGTAGAAAGGTGGTGGCTTTCTGTGAGAACTGAACACATATTTTTGGGGGTTTATGGTTTTTTCAGTTTTTGCTCTGGTAATTTCTTGTTGGTTATGAGTCATTGTTGAGACTTGACGATTCCCAGCAGCATTCACAGGGTAAAAAAACAATTTCCCATCTCATATTTAAACAGAAGCTTTAGGATGCAAAGGAGGTTGTTTTGGATACTGGTCAGTGTCTGTATTAAGGCAACTGACAGTCACTCTTGACTCTATATTAATAACTTGACTCCAAGCATTAAAATTACACATATATTTTTCATTCATACCAGAATTTCTTTGCATACCAGATGCCATGGGCATCATCTTCCTTTGGCTAAAGACTGAGAAGAATGAAAAATGTAATCTTCCCCCCCCATCCCTCTGTTACAGATATTCTGTTTTGTTTGGGCAGGGGATCTGCGGCTTCATCTGTGGTTTTTTATTTGTGTGTATGTACACATATCCAAATTTTATAACTCTCTCTGCCCATTCACCCTCAGGGGTAATGCTGTTTTTCACTATGGCCAGCTCCCAGCCCTTTTGCAGCTCCCATCCATCATGTCCAGCCCAGCAAGGTGGGGAGATGCTGCCCCTGCACCCCCAACTCTGACAGTGTCCTGGCCCTCCCCTGCAGCAATTGCTTTCTTCAAACATTGCATCTCAGATCCTCCCCATTCTTGGCAAGCTCTTATGCCCTTAAAACCTCTGAGGTTTTTTTTTTCCAAATTCCCTGCATTTAAATGTGCTTTCAGAATGAATGCCTTTTGCTTAGAAAATGCTGCTATGCTTTGGGTAATGTGGTGAGAGGTTTAACAGTGGTGAATTGTTCTATGCGTGCATGAAAACTGTGTTATTGGTACTTGTTAGTGGTACTTTTTCTGAGTAAAACCGTGTTTGTTCAGAAACTACACCACTGGTATCAGTATTGCAGTTTTCTGCTAGCACATTTATATAACCATCAAATTGCTGCAGTGCAAATCCAGAGCTATTCAAAGCAGATCTTCTGTAGGAGTTTAACTCCAGGGGTCTGCATGTCTGTGTTAGTCTGAGTCATAAAGCACTGGATTAAAATGTGCACCCTTGACTTTTGATTGCACCAGAAAGCAAAATAGGAGGGAAAAACCTTGGCTCACTACCATCAGTTTCTTTAAATTGCAGAGTGTTTCATATGAGATCAACAAGAGAATGTCCTGAAAATATGTTTCTGAAGATTTCAGCATATTGCAAGGGCTGAGTCTCCTTTCCTAAACGAAAATCATATATAACTTCCAAATACATAATGCATGACCTGCTTTAGATTTCCTTTGGAAATCCTTTGGATTTTACATTTGAAATAAAGACTGGAACCTTGACCTACCCTCTTATGTGGGTTTGAGATTTGTGATTCTCTGGGGTGAAGGAGAAGGCACAGACTCCCAGAAACTTGTTTTGTCCATAGCAGTGCGTGACTGGGGGAGTGAGACGTGGCTTGCCCTCTTTAAACAGTAACACGTGTGGTTGAATTCTGAGGATCTACATAACAATTTATGGGGGGAGTTCACCAAGGAACTCCATCCTCAAAATAATTTATAAGAAATTTAGCCAGAGTGAAGCAAGTGACTTTACACTTGCTGACCATGGATATCCATGGGAGGTGTAAGCGTGGCACAACTAACCCATACTCTGGTTAGTGATTTCCTGTGTCAGCAGAGCAGCTACCACTGCTCTTACCTGTTGGCTGTGCAACCCTGTCACTCAGTGCTTGTGACGTTGTCAATGGAGACATTCATTTGTTCAGTAGGGTTTTTTTTTATATTGAGAAAGAAATTTGCTTTTGGTTAAAACGTCAGAAGCCAGTAGTCCTGCCTTGTCCAGCCTAATCCTGGCAGGAGTCAGGTGAGCTCCACTGCCTGCTCTAATTCTGGCAGGATGGCATCCTGCGCACAGGCAGGAGGGATAACTGCGGTGCTGGTTGGAGAGGTTCATTTGAAAAGAGATGTGAAGCAGCACAAAAGGGTGAGAGGGAATTTTGTTGAAATAGAAAGGGGGGGGGTAAATGATGTGACAGTTATAAAATGTGTTATGTAAGAAATTCTGTTAGTGTTTCTGGATTTTATGTTTAAATTATTTAAAAATAAAGTTTGGGGAAAAATTTTCTTGGATTTAGTTTACACAAGTATCTCTGTGTTGTTAGAGTTAGTGTAGAGAGGGAGCAGATAGCACAGTAATAATCTATTATTTTTGTTGTTTGCTATAGTAAATGCAGAATAAGGAGGTCTGTTGCCAAAGAAAAGGAAATTGTATGTGTGGAATAAAAATTCTTAACATGATTATCGGATTCTGTTTTCAGCAGCGAAGGCAGCACATTGAGTGTTCTGGTGTCTGTGGGCTGCATTTCCTGGCTACACTTGATTATATTTCAAAACAGGCCACATCAATTGCGTTGCCTGTCTACCTTAGAATCTTGTAAGGAAAGGAAGTATCATTTCATCTTTAGCCCCACCTGTGGAGGGGAAAATCCCATCCTCCCACATGGTGCTTTCTGCAAAGGTTGGATTTGTTTCCCAGGTAGATGTGGCTCCTGGCACATGCCTTGGCACCACAGTGGTCACTTGCCATTGGGGATTTATTCCTTTGGTATCCTCCTGGGATGCAGTTTCACCTAAAAGCCAAAGTTAAGGAAAAAACCTTCAGCTCTGTCTCTAGTTTATTGTCATAAACAGGAACCCTCCCTCATCCCATTGTACCACGGGCCAGCTGTGGAGTCTGGAGTACCCATGCTCTTTTCTGAGCAAACTTTCTGAAAGTGTTGTGTTTGTTCAGGGTTTTTACCTTGGTTACTCACTGACTGTGTTTCTTCAGTGGAGAAAAGCTGCCAAAGTTGCACTAGATGCCTGTCTGAGGACATGGGGTTATCCCAAAAGGCTTTAGCCCTACTGTGCATGTAAATGCATAGAGACACACAATATTTTATTAAATATACCTCGTGCCTGTGGGAGGACCCTCTGTTCAAAGAGAGCTTGGTCTTCGGTCTTCAGTTTATACCAAGTTTTCCTCCTGTACCAGCACACTGTGAGAAGGAAAGGTAAGGAAGGGGTGTGTGCCATAGTCTGAGTTGCTGTCACAGATGTGGCATCAAACTGGTGGATGTTTTTGTTGGTACTGGAATAAGTGGGACTTTTTGCAGCACAGAGATCTGGCAGTGCAGCTCCTCTTCCCATTCTGGCTGTCCAGGGAATTTACTCAAGACAAAACCTCCCTAGCAGGGTCAGGGAGTCAGTGCTGTTAGAGAAACTCATTAAAGGTAACTTTGAGTTCAGGGCACAAGCCATGCAGTTTTTCTCCCCTTCTTCAATTGCTGTCATGGAAGAACCAAATGGTCATTTCTGTTTGCTGTAGGCCAGATATCCTTTCTTCTCTTCCAAGTCTTAAAACAAATAAAATAAATCAATTAGCCGCTGTCGTGCTTTGCATGTGGGGTAATTCACTCATAAAGGAAAAACTGCTAGAGTTTCAAAGCAATGAATCAAAGATAATTTCATCAGTGACTGACTTTATATTTTCCTCATTCGTGGTGCAGATTGAGTGACACAAATTCTTGTTAATATGTGTTTGTGTAATTGTCAAACCTGACTTTTTTTTCAGATACTTGGAAGGAAATCATCTGCCTGCTGTGCCGAAGGGGCTCTCCGCCTTCAGACACCTGACACTGATGTAAGAAACACGTGGTTTCAATGTCAGGAAAATTACATGACTCTTTCTGCACTGTGTTGGTGGTGGAACAGAAATAATTAGTATTTGGAGGGTGGGAAAGCCCCACAAAACCCCAAAACCTTCTGTAACTTGAATTTGGAAAGAATTTCACAGTGGCCGCTGCTGCCAATAAATGTTCATAAAGAGTGAGGTGCCTGAGAATCCCCTTGCTCTGCAGGAGCTCCCAGACTCTGTGAGAGGACTAAACTCACCCAGGCTGCTGTAGTTCCCCTTGGCAGATTTATCTGTGCAAAGCTGTAAAGGTCATTAGCAGAGGAGATGCATTAATTTGTGCTAGGTGAGGCAGTATTTATAATGCTAAGGCAAGGATAATTTGCATAGCTGTTCCTGCTATGAACTGTCATACAGAGAGAGGCACAGCTAGACTTTGTTCAGTAAATTGCTTCCTGAAATACACAATGAAAATTCCCTGCCTGAACTATTTGTGAGAAATTTCCTAAAGCTGTTGGAATCAGCCGTGCAGATACTCAAGTCAAAGGGGCAGAACAGCCTCAGACAAAAATAACATGCGGGAAAAACTGGAATTCTCTGTTTTGAGAGAGTGGTTTATTTGGAAATGTCTCTAATTTTGTTTTTCGAGGGAGACCAACCACAAAATAAAATGTTCTGGTTGAGCCTGAAAGACTTTTTAAAAAGAAAAATGAGATTTTGTTCTAGTAGCTGTCAATGTGAAGAGCACACAGAAATGGTGGCCCTGGAATAGATTGCAAAGCAAGTTGGGACAGTAAATATTCAGCAGTGCTTGTATTGTTTATTGATTTATCCTTCTTCATTGGATGCTTTATGCTAGAAATAAGTCTTAATATTGTGAATCAGACATTTTAAGGAAGTCTGAGCTACTTTTCCTTTAGAGCTCATTCAAAGTTGGTTAAAAAATACAACAGTTGATAAAATGTGACTTTTCAATTTGCTTCAGACATTTTGCTGTTCATATATTATGTAATTTTCTTCTCCATGGACACCCCCTTGTCATGGGGGAGAAGCTTGCGTGCCCTTATGAGGTTGCGAGCTGTGCTGGCGGT
>JAWWEW010000028.1:4338756-4367422 GCA_035583185.1 Anabacerthia variegaticeps
TTGCTTGGCCCTGACAGATGAACCTTAGGAGTAAAGGGTGGGGCCAGTTCTGCGCGCGCTGCGCCTCACCTAAAAAAATCCATTGCGCAGGCTCTAGGGATCTTCCCACATTTGCAAAGCCCTGTAGCGACAGGTGAGGGATGAAACGGCAGCCACTGTGCCTTTTGTGACCGGACTTGCCTATCTCGCATTGGCCTATTTAGCCACCAACGTGCTTGTGGCAAGCGTGGGTAGAGCCCTTGTAAATCTTCGTTCACGAAGCCTAGCCATGATGATGATTATGTAAATTTTAAAAAAAGGCTTGTATCTCAATTCATACGTGTGCCTGATGTTTTCTCTGTGTCTCCTCAGTGATTTGAGCAACAACAGCATCAGTGTATTGGCCAATCACACCTTCAGCAACATGACTCAGTTATCAACCCTGTAAGTAGCCCAAAGTTTTGGGAACAGTTTTAATTGCTTTTCAGGCACCATCTTGAGCAATTAGTGCATATCTTGTTACTTAAGTGTGTGGCTTTCCATGCTTCTCTGTGGTTGAATTAGTGGTGAAATAAATCAAAGACACCCCAGTGCTGTAACTCTGCTCTCTCCTTCTCCAGCATCCTGAGTTACAACAGGCTTCGGTGCATCCCCGTCCACGCCTTCAACGGGCTGCGGTCCCTGCGAGTGCTGTGAGTACCATCCTGGAGCATCAGGCTTTCTCTGTCCTTAAAAACTTGATCCTATTTTAGAGTGTAAGTTTCCACTGGGTGCTTCAGCAGGAGGGTCTTTGTGGCAAACTTGTGCATTTTCAGGATATTTTGTGTCGATTCAGACCTATGCAGAGAAGCTTTGACATAAAAGAATGCAATCTGAAGGGAAGTTAGCAGCCCCCCACTAAATCAGCAAGTCAGACCAGTGGCTGGGCACCAGCAATGTTGACATGCCTGTCTGAAATGGTTTTAAGCTGTGAATGAAATTTCACCTCATACTGACTGGTGGCACACTGAGAGATATCTGTGTGTGGTTTATTTCTTGGGAGGTTCTTTTCTGTACTCTTTCTTTCCAGAGTTGCCGCTTTCAGCAGCTTTCTGGGTTGACCAATTTGCTCACAAGACCTTCTGAAAGTCATCATGATATCATCTTGGAGTGTGGGCTGTAGGTCTGTTCTTTCAGCAAGCAGCCCCTGCCCAGCTCTCCTTAGGTATCCACTGCACTCACTCCTACTTCCATCTCTTATTTGCTGCCTCTCACTTGCCACGAGAAACAAACCCTGAGCTGGGTTTGCTCCTTTGCTTTGGTGGACAGATACCACACGTGAAGCTGTCAGGACAAGGTGGAGAAGACACCTCCCTTCCTCCTGACGGCCCAGAAACACGAGTGGGTCACCCCAACTTGCAGAGTAACTCAAGGGAATAAACAAAACAGTTTGTCTGTGCTGAGATTATTCAGTGTGCTGAAGGCCAATGGGCTTTGAACACTAAAGGCCAGGACAGAGGAGATGAAGTGTATGTCCTGAGTTCTTCAGAACTTCACATTAGTATTTTCTGACTTTTTTTAAAAAAAGTTAGATGTCATTCACATGGGGAAGCATGTGTTAATTAAAAGAGCAGTGCACTGACTCCATAACTGTGGAATCAAAGTGTTGACACGGGCAGCGCTGTGACTGTGGAAGGAATAAGGCAGTGCTGCTTGCCCGAGACCTCTCACCGTGGTTTCAGTGGTAAAACAGCTATCTAAGTTGCAGCCTCCTAAATTACAAGACAGCTTTGGATTCCCAGTTTTCATTAGTAAAACCAAGAAGGATACGTGATTTGGATTTGTTGCTCTAAGTTTGGCTTGGGACCCTGATTCCTAGCGCACCAGGATGGTCACATTTGAGCTGTTACATGAGACCTGAAAGTCAGCCACAGATTAATATATTCTGTTTCATGGCCAAGTAAATTATTCCATATGTAGCTGTCTTCTGGCCTGCTTCTGAAATGCAAACTAGCTTGATTAAAGCTAGTGTGGGGCTCTCCCCTGAATTATAGTGTAGATAAACCATGCCTCCCTCTTTCCAAGAGCTGCAATTTGTCTTTTCACTTCTGTCCTTGCAGGCCACATATGGACAGAAACAAAGGGCAGTATTTTAATAACAATTGTTATCTTTTGGCTTTTTTACATTATGCGCTTATCAAATTGATAAAATATCTTCTTTCTCCAAAGGAGAAACCTCCCACTGTCTTGCACAGAGCAGCAAAATGAAGCCTGAATGGGAATCTCTGCCTCTGCTGCTCCATTTGGAAGCCTCCAGACTGATTTGATTTATTGTGGCCCACAAAGCTCTGGTATCAGCTACAACTTCTGCCACGTGTCATCAGTATTGTTACTGAAAATCAATTCTCCAAAGAAAAACTGGTTTCCAAGCGACAATATGAAATCTGTTATTGTCAGTTATTTATTACCCATGATCTCAGGGGAATTTGAAAGAGAAAACATCAGCAAAACAGTTTCTAGTGGTTTTTTTAATAAAAAAGAATATGGGGATCTCATTACCTTTGGCTGTCCATGCCTTTGAAGGTAACAGACCCTTCTCAGGCAGGCTTCTGGCTGCCAAATTATGTTTTCTTTACTTTCTCCCTCTGTAGTAAAAAAAGTAAATGTGTCTTTGAAAATCAGAATAATCGTACATGGATGATGCAAGTGGTCTTTGACAGATATTTCACTCTGTGTTCCCTCCCTTACTTTTCAGCACAATCCCAATTGAGAAAACTGCAGAGTCAACATGTTTATGTTTCAGCCTTAATATCTATCAGTGTTTACACAATCAGGCCTTTAATCTCAGTCTGCACATGGCTTCGCCATAGTGGCAGCCCAAGGGTGCTGGGGCCACATGACACAGAGTCTGAGGAATTCTTTTAATAAGCAGGAGTTGATATCAGTAAGTTTTTATGCCAAAGCTGTTATAGTGAAAAATTGTAGGTTTGTTTTTCAGTTAATTTGCCCAAAGTTAGTCTTCTTAGAAATTAAATGTAAGCTGATTAAGAAACATGAGGTTGAGATATTAGAACTTTCTGGAAGACCCGAACAGATTAGTTTAAAGATGATTTTTATTGTGTAATCACATATTTTTATATGTGATTTAGCTAAGAGGCAAAGTCCAGAAATCAAAATACTGTCTCAGGTCACTAAATAATTTTCCATATTATATTTAGGGAAATGAAGGATAAAATGAGCTACTGAATATTCTACTAAGATGAGATATTGTGCTTTGATGGATATTTACTGCAGTTCAAAGCTCAAGCAAACAGTGATATTTGTGATGATAAACCTGCCACTATTACTCTTTGGGCACAACACTGGAGCCAGTTTTTGCAATACACTTTCATTGCTGGATGATGCACTGATTTGACCTAGCAGAAATATTTGGCTCACTTATAATTATTCTTATTATTTGCATCACAGAATGACTATTTGTCCTTGCCCAGGCAGTCTGTAAAAGCTGTGCCGTTGTGAGCATGGAGCAGTGACACTGTGGCTTCCCACTTTCCCTGACATCTGAGCTGGGCTGGCTCCTGCAGGGTTTGGCATCCTTCAGGGTTCACTGTAGGTGTTTGCCCCTGATGGGATGTGGCTCTGTGAGCTCAGCCAAGCCTTTGGCCACATTTGCCTTCCCTGAAAACACATCCCCTTTGTGTCTGCAGTAACCCAATGCTGTGGACCATGGGCTGGCAGGCAGGACGTGGGAAGGGTTAGTGAAAGAAAAACAACCAAAAAACCCCAACCCGAAAGGATATGTTGAATTCATTTCCCTCCCTGAAGACAAAGGAGTAAGTTAGTGAGATTACATGGAGAAGAAAGTTTTGATTTCAAGAATTGGAGTGTTTTGTTACTCTGTCCTCCAGATGAGGTCCACATCACCCTAAATCCATACCCTGCTGCTTACCAGTGTTTGGACAAGAGGATCCCTAGAAGTTGTGCTCTAGAGGGAGAACACACACGTCAGTGTGTGGGCTTGAACTCTCCTACTGTTAAAGATTTTATTTGAGCATTTGCTTGTAAGGATTTTTGGTATAAATATGAGTTCCTGTTGGTGATCCAAGAGGAGGAAGATTTTGTTGCACTATTGAATTATCTTGCCACTATTTATTATTGTGAGTTTTAAGCTTTTTAGCATTTTGTCATTTCATTTTAGCTGCGTGGGTGATGATGTTGCTGATGTAATTTTTTTATTAAAATGCAGGCATTTACATCCATGGAACATACCTCAGTGTTTGAGATGTATTAAGCCAGACATTTTAAGTGGTTTTTATTTTTGCTGGGATCAAATGGATATGTCATTCTTCAGCTTCTCTTGGAAGAAGTTTCCAATATACCTAGGAAAAAAAACATACCCCTGCACAGAATAAGCACAACTGATACAACGTGAAGATAAATATAAGTTTTGTGGTCTGTTCACAGAGAATCTTTCAGCTGTTTAAAAGATCAGAAATTACAACTGGCTGCCTATTTAAATGTGCTCATATTATGGAAGGAAGGAACAGTTTGATGACAAGTCATTGACTAGGCCTGATCTTGCATCCTCATCCCAACAAAAATACTCCTTATTTAATAGCTGTGGGGTTTTTCTCAGTCAGTTGGTCATTCTGTACAGAATTAGAGCGTGTTTTATCTGCAGTTACTGTGTGGGAGCTCATATCCTTCCTGTTCCTGGTCAGATTAATTGCTTGGAGATCCATCCTTATATATCCCAAGTTATTACTGATAGCCAAACCCAATGTGTGCTTCAAAGAAAAATTTGGAATCAGGATGTTGGGAAGGGAAGTTTTTGGTGTCCTGGCATTGAGAACTGGAGAGAGGTGCCAGCAGGATAACTCTGCTGTAGTTTGTGTGGTTTTATGCTCTGCAGAAGAACTCTGCGGCACAGGGAGATAGAAAATGCAGCTGCAATGAGCTGTGAAATGTGATTGTGGTAACACTGCTTATGCTCACACAGGTCACAGACCCAGGGAGACAGGACAAGGGGGATCTGCCCCTGGCAAGTTTGGCTTTCTTTGCTGTGTGTGCTGATGGAAGGCAGTAAAGAGAGAATTCATGAGAGTTATGAGGCATCATGTAAATCCTGGTGCAGTTTGTAGCAGTATTAGGGAAGAAAGGATGCCAAAAGAGAGGCTGTTGTTTCATTTGGGGTTGTTGGGTATTTCCCCAGCCCTAGATTTGGTTTGTTTTAAATAAACTCAATGCTTCAAGAATATGTACACTCACAGAAATAAAAAATGTGGTTGCATTGTCAAAAAGTCACCAGGTAGGTTAGAAAATAAATGACTTGAGGGCAAGAGCTGCTACCAAACTGACACAGAGCAGCTTTCTGTTTTCCAGTCTCCTCTGCCATGTCTGGAGCACTGACAGTAATTCCCATTTATGCTTCCCTATGTAACCCACACATAAATGTATTTCTTAGGAAAGAAATAAAGTGGATGCTTACATTGTCCTGGAAACAGTGAATCTTTCACAAGGTCCTGAAAACACTGCTGGAAAAATGTTAGTTTCTTAGCACTGAGTGAATAATGTCCTGAAACAACTAATTTCAAGTACTTTTCTTGGTAGCACAAATGTATTTGTCAAGTGGGGTTTAGAAACACCACACATAGAAGTATTTCCTACTGTAAGAATGGGAAACTAGATTGGGAAAGCACAGCTATATTTGCCCTCAGGGACCCTTGCTCTCTCCTAGGATCTCCCTGAAGTCAATATTTAACTTAACTTTCACAGTTCTTATTTTCCCTGTTCTGTTTGCTGTATTTCTGGGTAATGGGATTCTCTGAGAACACAGGTCTGTATGTGAGGGTCTGCTTGTCATCAATACACTTCTAATAGCATAAATAGTATGTCACCTCTTTAATTGACAGCAGTAGTGCTGATTGTATCATTGTTTGAAATGCCAACATCTAGAAGTAATAAAACATAAAGCATGGAAGCTCAAGATTTTGGAGCTCATAGAAACTCTCCAAGAAGCAAAAATAAATACCCTTTTTAAGCATCAATTCTTTCACTTGCAGGGAGCAGACAGAATATGTTTGATACCTTCCTGCTTCTCTCCCTTCTAGGACACTCCATGGAAATGATATTTCCAGTGTTCCTGAAGGTTCCTTCAATGACCTGGTGTCCCTCTCCCATCTGTAAGTACTTCTGCCTGGCTTCATCTGTTTGATTGATGGTTCCACATTTGTAAAACAGTCCATATTATTACCAGTTTAGGATTGTATAGCTTTCCTGGTTTTCCTGCTCCCTTTTCATATTGTGCTCTGGATACTCGTAGTGCATCTGTTCAAAAGAAACAAAAAAATACTAGAACGTGTTGTTATTAGTTATAAAAATATTTTCTTAAGGGTAACCAAATGAGCAAGTGTGACAGTTTCCATCTCTGTGGACTTTGTGTTTAAGGTTTTCTTTCAGCATTGTTGATGTGAAATGCAGAGTGTGTTATGGTCTGAGAGTGAGACAGGAAACCTCCCACAAAGAGCAAATATTAAGCAAATGTGAATTCTTCCCTTAATAAGTGTCATATGTTTTGCATACTGGAATGTTGTCAGTATATGAACTTGTTGATGAATCACTACTTCAGGCACATCTATTTAATCATGTGGAAATTGGTCATTGCACAGCATTCATACTTCATTCCATAATTTGCAAAAATTATTGGACGTTTCAGGAAATTACTGTTGGACTGGTGGAGGTCCAGGATACTTCTAAATGCAGTTCAGCTGAGGAAAGAACTGCACAGACAAATAGCTGCAATGGCTACACACTAAACCTGAAATGTTACAGTTAGTGCCAAAAAAAGGGACCAGACAATGCTTTTTCACTGAGATAGTGTGTGATACTTCACATTATTAGATAATAGATGTAAAGGACAAGTGATTTTGTGTAGCATGTTTCTTGATTACTGCACTCAAGTAATCAGAGGGTTGGGCAGGTCTTGGTCCCTCTGGGAAGTGACCAGTTTCACAGGTTGATATGGGTGTCTTCAGCTCTGATGCTGAGACACACAAACAGTTATGTATGCATTTAACATAGGTTTATATCTATTGTCTCTTTGCAATCTCCACTGTGCCCTCCAGAACACTTCTCTGAACCCAAGATTCAGTTTGTATTTGCATATTTTCTGTATAGAAGATACACCTTCAGACTTGCTGCGTGTCTCTGTGTAGCAGCTTTCTGCCTCTGCTTCTCTCTGGACAATAAAAAGTAAAAACATCTCAGATTGGTAGGGACAGAAATCATGTGAGCAACTTGGGCAACTTGAGCTGACAAATAATCCTCTCTGTTTCCAGCTCACACCTTGGTACCGTTCATTCTGCACAAGATATATCTGATTTTCTCGTTCCCAGTATAGTCAAGTCATTTGGTGTGTTGCTTTGGAATGAAAGCTTGACTGAGCTGATGCCCTGTACCTCCTTTTGGAAGTGCACTGACACCTTCCACACTGGGAATCTGGCTTCTGGGGGTATTGTTAGAGTAAGAGATAAACAAATCGTGCCCCATTTGTTTGCATTTCCCCTGAGGTTCACTTTAAATGAAGTGCAGTTACAGTTTTCCTGGGTAAACCGGTCACCTTAGGGAGTGATAAAACCCCCTTTGGCCCAACACAATCTCTGCAGTCTATCTGTTTAGATTTATGTGCTGCCAGAAATGTAAAATACACAAAGCTGAAATGAACAGTAATAAATAGGATCCATAAAATAAATAAGACCTGTCTAGGGTGTAATTTGCACAGTTGAACAGTTGAATTTTACAGTGCAATTGTGCTCTCCAGTTTCTTAAAGAGGATCCTGAAACTTTTAGCAACCACGCTGAATTTGCTCTTCACATGCCAGAAAAAGCTGTGCTTACTCAAACTAAGTCATACATAATTGAAAATAAATGCACTTTGAGCTCTTCCTCATATATAGATCTTCAAGGAAAAGAGCATGCACTTGGAGTCAGTTGGAAAATGATACAAGGAGTTGTTACTCATGAAACTCTTATAGCATGGGAGAAGAAAATTTTTTCTAAGCTGTGTGGCTGAGGGTGGGGTAGGTGTTATGGCAGGAGAGAGGTGAGTACCAGGGTTTGGAGCCTGGGCCCCCCGTGCCAGGACAATTAACCTTTAGAATTGCAAAGAGATATTTGTGTCGCTTAGACAAAACTTTTGATTTTAGTCAGAATCTTTTGTCATAGCTTTCAGTTGGTCTGTAACTGGGAGAACAAAAGTGAAATCTAGATACTTCCATCACTTTCTCCACAGCTCTTTAAAGCCTACAAGAAGTTCACCAAATTTCCTTTACGTTGTAAACATCATTGCTGTGATGCAAATATTAGAACAAACTCTGTAGCTGACACAGCTCACTAAAGTCAGAGGAAGGTTTGTAGGTGCTATACACACACTGGCTTTATTTACTATTTATTACTTTAATTGAATCGTGTAATGGTCTATTTAAGCCATGACTCTACTGACCCCTTGGCACTCCAGGGGTTCCACAAACCCTTGGGAACAGCTGCTGGTACAGGTATTTCCAAAATACTTCTGATAAACAGCTCAGATTCCTAATTCTGTTGTATCATCTCGTCTTTACTCAAATTTGCATTAATTACCTATAAAAATAAGCTGGCCCCTTATTATTTTTTTTTTCCACATTATCGTGGATTGATTTATTTTAATTGACTTTATTGAGTTGCCTCAAAACAAAATAAGTGTCTGAATGGAAATGTCTGCCCAACATTTTGAAAATGCTTCTGGTGGTATTTCCTTGCAGCAAAAGATATTTTTACCTTCTGGAAATATTTTGCTGTAATCTGCAAAGAAATTGAGAGAATATGTTAGAACTAGTGAATGAAACTGCAAGAACTCACTGTAGTTTCTAGAAACGAAAAAAAACACAAACCAAACAAAAACCCAAATAAAGCACAAACCACAACCAGAAGAATGAAAGGGTACGTTTGATAATTTCTGCAGTTGTCAATAGGGTTATTGGTAATCATTTCCTATAGAGGAGTTTTATTTCCAATGCAGTTTATAAATATTAATTAACATGGTAACTACCTTTGGGCTGTCCTCCCACTCTTGTTTTATATATGGCAGTTGCTCAATGCTAAAGTTAATTTCTCAATCCAGCTTTCAGTGCTGCATTTTGTTTGACCTTGGACAAGTGAGCCAGTTGATCACAGTTACAGGGTCAAAAAGTCAACCCAGTAGTTTTTTTCCATTGTAAGCAATGGATTTACAGGAGGAGTGGATGGGTATTTTTTAATGCTGTGCTGCAGTACACATTTAATTTTGATGAATGAGGCCCAGACAGGGTTTGAACCCATGAACTCTCATTATGAATCTGTCTAAGGCACAGTGGGTTCATTAGTCACTCCAATAGAAATGTATCAACAAATTTAGTGAGGTTTCTATCTTAATATTCTGCCTGATATGTTTTTATTTGAAAGAAGCTTGAGTTTAAAGTACCATCTTAAAAATAGTTTATAGCATATGCAGAAATTTTGAAGTCTAAAACCCAATTTGAATTACTGGTTTCTTTAGTATCTCTTCCCTGTGCTAATCCTTATTTAGTTCATTTTCTTCCCATGGAAATTCAGGTGTTTTACAGCTAACGTCTTACGTTTGCTTTGAGCAAAACAAATTCAGGCTTTCAGCATGCATTTCTTCGCACTTTCAAAAATTAGTTGGTTTTAAACTGACTTTTCTGACGTCTGGACTCTGTAATTGACTGATTGCCTGAAAAGACACTTTCTTTAAGGGAAAGAGAAGTATAAATGAGTCAAGGCAGCATCTAAATTTAAGGTTAAAAGGTTTGTTTTCTTTTGGATAGATGCCAGTGAATAAAGAAGTTCTGAGAATTATCATGTCACTATATAAATGCATCTTCTCCAGCCATATGACCTAACTCAAATGATGGGTTAAGCATCAAATGTGTTTTCAAAGCCATAAATAAACTTAGCAGACACCAGCTTTGAAAACTGAGGTATCCTCTATGTGTGTGTTTCATCTGGTGAGGAGTCATCAGGTCCAAACTAAATTATGCCATTCACTGTTAGAATATGCTCAGGAAGGACAAAGAATTAACTAAAGGAAACCAGTGTGATAAAGTTGATGAAAGCAATATGCCTGGTGGCATTGCTGAGGCACGACTGTTTGGAAAAAGGCATTTCTTGTGAGGTATTTGTACAACTTCCCTACCTGGTGATGGGAAGAGTGGGAATACTTCCTGAACACTCCTCAGACCCTCCCTGTGCGAATACAGGACTGCCCCGGTGAGCTCGGAGCTGCTGTCTTTGCCCCATGACCGGTGCTAATTGCTGTCCCCGCAGGGCGCTGGGCACCAACCCCCTGCACTGCGACTGCCACCTGCGCTGGCTCTCCGAGTGGGTCAAGGCTGGCTACAAGGAGCCGGGCATCGCCCGCTGCAGCGGCCCCGAGGCCATGGTGGACAGGCTGCTGCTCACCACCCCCACGCACCACTTCCAGTGCAAAGGTAGGACCTGCTGCTCCGGCCAGCCTTCCCTCCGTCCTCTTTGCGCCCTTGGGTTCTGCAGGGTTGCTGCAAAGTTTGGCTTTCCCTTTCTGAACTGTCAGCTTCCTTCCAGTTTGCGTTTCCCAGTGTCCTTCCAGTTTGCTGCTCCAGTTTACTGGAAGGACAGCCAGGGAACCTCGGAACAAGGAGCGTTCCTGTTGCTCACACCAGGTTCTTAGTGGCACCTTAGCATATAGGGTGTTGCTAGGGCTTATTGGAGCAAATAAATTGGTTTTGACCTGCCCCAGAAAACTTGGGTAAAATAAGAGTTACTTAAAAATATAGAGTGCTCTAGTTATTTTAGACATTTACTTGAAAACTGAGAAACTGAAAGTTCTAGAGAACAAATGTGGCAAAAGTACGTTTTAATTTGCAGATCTACCAACTGTTCCCATCAGCTCTGTATCAGGAACTGCAGGTTATGGAAAACTTGTCATATTTGAGTGGAGAGTGCATTCATTCAGGAGAGGGTTGAGGTGCAGCTAGGAGCACTTAGGGGCACTCAGTGATGGGAGTGTGCTGCACTAGAGAGGAGGCAGGCAAACAATAAGGAGCACACTTTTTTATAGCTAAAGTAAGTGGCTCGTTAGTGAATGAAGATTAAGACATACTTGTAAGTTCTCATTTTAAAAGAAAAAGTTTAGGAGGTTTCCTTAGGTTACCAGCAAGTACGTGAAGATGGAGGTATATTTACAGTGGAAAAGATGGTTCAGTGGCCTCTCTTAGAAATGGAAATGAGGGCATAAAGCCTGTTTTTATGTGTCTCTGAGAGCCATGCACATTTACAGTACTTCTTGGCAGAGTGATTTTATGGATGCTGGGGATAAACTGTTGAACAAACAAATGATGGTGTTGAGGTGGGTTTAAAACACAGGTTCCCAAGGCTGAGCTGAATTTTATGTCCTTTCAAATATATCTTTAATAACTGTAACCTTATAATTTAATTACTTGGAAATGTCAGTCTCCAAACCATCAGAACTCTTACTGTAATTATCAGACTACAGCCTTTGCAATAGCCTCTCAAATGTGAAGCGCAAATATACCCTTAGTACTAAAAATACCAAATAATGCGCTTGTTCCCAAGTGCATGAAGTGAACCAAAGAAAATAATTGCATTTATATATTAAGCAGGATCTGCAAATTAATCTAGAAAGAGAAGTTGGATGCCTTCTTCATTCTGAAACCGAGATGCATCAATAGTTATGCTCACTTTCTCCCAAAACTAAACAAGCAGCTCTTAGGCTAGAGATAAGTGAATCTGTGATCCAGGATATTAAAAGTAGCTGTATGCTTTTTGTGCAAATATTAGTTTGGTCCACTAGAAAGCTGGTGGAGTTTCTAATATCCCAAAAGCCTCCATGGCTTTCTTTATCCAAATAGAAAAGGAGAAAAAAGTGTTGATTTGGAGTTGGTCTTTGGGCAGGCCTGTACAAGTGGCAGTAGAGCCCAAGAAGCTCCAGGCCCTAAAAAATTCACCTTTGCTAATCACAATACATATATTTTGAACAACTGTTTGACTTGGCAGTGTCACTGCACCCATTTCCCATGTGCATGTGTAGGACCCAGTGCCTCCTGCCGTGCTGTCTGGATGCTTTGCAGCCCCAGAACTGCTGGCACAGAGCTCAGGGAGGGCTGGACCCCTCCACCTTATCCCTGAGTCACTGCAGCAGGAGCTGGCCCATCCTGAGCTGGGCACCTTGAGGTGATGTGTAAAGGTTGTGCACTGATGTCCTCTGTGACCCCAGGAACTTTTACATTAAAAAAAAAAAACAAACAAAAAAGAAAGAAAAGAGTTTACCTTATTCTTGTTAAAAGTACGTTTCTAGCCTGTGACTGAGCAGGAGGTTATGTCTCAGCAGAGCCAAGAAAATAAAAGTGTGCAATGTGCAAGTCATGCAAACTCAGCTCTGTTTTTTATTAACTTGCCCTCCCAGCTATGCAGTAGAGGAAAGGAATGTGCTGGGCTGAGGGCATTTTGCTATATGGATTTATAAATCAAATCCACAAGGGCAAACTAATGAACTACTTAACTGCTAGGAACTAACACTGTTCTTATTAGCTCCTACATTGATTAGCTTTGATCTATGCCATAGGAACAAATGGAAACTGTACGTGTGTGTGTTATGAAATAAATAAATAATAGCACAAATTCTTGCTTACTGACCTCTAAATCTGGAAGAGCAGCACTGCTGCCTGTCTCATAAGCTCTCCAAGGAGCTACCTTTGTTTATTCATTGGATGTTTTACCATCAGGACTCAAGTAGCTCAGATATGTCACATTCCAGCCCCTGTCAGTGCCAGGAATTCACGTGTGATTTCCTCTTGCTGTCCCAACTCCAAGGTAAAAACACGTATGGCATTTAGTTGGACAGAAACACAAAGACAGTATATTTCCTTAAAAAATGAGGCAAAATTATTTTAATGTAGTCTGTTATAACTTAAGCCCTTTTGAAGTGTTAGGTTTTCTTTTTTATGTGTAAAACCCAATGAGTTAATACTCAATTGTTAAATAGTATTTGAAATGTAGCCATTTAAAAAAAAACCAAACAAATACCATGATTTAACTGTGAATATAACTGTCTAAATGAGCTTTCTGTAAAATCTCAATAATAAAATGTTGATTGACCTGGGACCCCAAATATACTCAGCATTGGTTTGGTCTGTGTTTGTTTTTCTGCTCACCCACAAACATCACGATTTCTCTGGAAGATGTCTGTGAAACATAAGAAGTTTATTAAATGATTTAAATATGGCCATGCATATTTACCTGCATACATTTACATCTTTGCATATTTGGCTTTTTTTGCATTTTGCCAAGATAGCTACATCTTGATGATCATTCTTCTGGGCAGGGCAAGGAGAAAATAAGTTTTTAACTTAAGCTAAAATTAAGGATGGTAGAACACTTTGCACATAAATATTCCCATAAGCCTCTAACTAAATCTTTCCTGTGCATGTTTTTTATTTATGCTGTTGCATCTGCACTTTCATTCTTGTTATCAGCCATAGAAATGTCAGGTTACAGTTCCCTGGGGGTTGCTCTTGCAGGATTTCCAGCACTCAGAGAAGGAAAAATCACTGAAAGCCATATATATATAACCCACTCTCTGGAGGTTCCCAACATGGGTTTTTTCAGAGTGTATGTTTGCATCTTCAAAATATAAGCATCATTGAGACTTTCCTAGCACTTGATTTAAGCACTTAAAGCCTCTCTGATCCCTGGGAATCCCAGGCTGTTGTGTTTGTGCCACCGCAGGGTGAATGCAGCTTAGGAAAAAATGTCTGTGTGTGCATGGGAAGTGTTAATTTTGTGCTGCAGTTGTCTCCTAATGGACTGTGTTTGCCTTTCCAGAGCCAGTAGATCTCAGTGTGGTGTCCAAGTGCAACCCCTGCCTCTCCAATCCATGTAAGAACAACGGGACGTGCAGCAGTGACCCTGTGGAGCTTTATCAGTGCACTTGCCCTTTTGGTTTCAAGGTATGACCACAAAAGAACTGCATGAAAAGCAAGAAAGTTTCTCCATGTCTTCTATTTTTTTAATGGTTGTAAGAATTGTGGCAAGTTTAATTGTCTTACACCAAGTCCATTTTACAGGCACCTGGGCTCTCAGGATCCCTTACTCCAGCAGACAGGGTATGACTTCTCAGCTGTGCCCCACTACAAAGGTTATGCCATGGTGTTGGAATGGCACTGCCTTGTGCTGTGACCACACAGCCCATCCTGAGCAACTTGCTCTGCTTGTCCCTGTTTTGAGCAGGTTGGTTGGGCTAGAGAGTCTCCAGAGGTCACTTCCAACCCTGAGCATTCTCTGATTCTGTGATGTAGACATCCATATGAAGTAGCAAGGTGGTTTTATCTTTTTTAGTTTCTTCTCTTTTGCCAGCAACCATTGCAATGCTGGCACTAGGAAACCACCATTGGCACCACCAATGGCTGCACTGCCTGTGCCTGTACTCCTGAGGGTACAGGTAGCCTTGCCCTTGCTTGGAGAAGGGGCAAATAATCTGCCTGGGTCCTACAAAAATTGATTTGATAGGTTTCCAGGCCAAAGAGGAGGCAATTCAGGTGAGAATGAAGGGCCAGTTTGGTCCATGGTGATAGAATGCTGCTACCTGCTTGTTTACATCCATCTTACATCTTCTTGATGAAGCAGAAGGGTGATCACTGCTCAGACACAACCCCTAACTCAGCTCTCTCTGACTTTGGAGCACTCACATCCACAGAGGGATCTGCAGCCATGAGTCCTGTGGGTGGCAGGCACTGTGAGCATGCAGTGCCAGCTCCCTGCTGACACCCTGGAAATGGGGAAATCGTGTCCTGGAGCAATGCAGGTCCTTTGGAAGTGACGTACAGCTCCCCTTGTTCACACTGCATCGGGCAGCTTAAGGATACCAAGACACTGTCTCAGAGTTGATGAAGCCGGGAATCTCACTCAGGAAGCCAGTAGCTGAAGGATTAAGTATAAGTAATAAATGAGGCATATGATCTGTTCACAGCCTGGTGGGGTTTGGATGTTATGGCCAAAGAAGTAGGCTGCATCCTGCAGACTGTGATTTTATTTGCCTCTTTGGATGTTTCTTACAGTCCTGGTCAGTTGAAGCAGATGCTCATAAAACACAAAGTAATAAGAATTATAGGGGAAAAAAAGAAGGGCAAAACCAGACATACATGTGGGAAGTAAGCACAAGTATCCATGTGTTACATTTGAGGTAGGATTTAGGAATTAATTGGTTCTGATGATATCACCGTTTCCCTTCTCTGTTTGCCTGGGATACATCCCAGAGTAATTGTAGTAGATCCCTGGAAAACTGGAAAAGGGAAGAAGTAAAGCTCATTTCTTCTAGGCCCCCACGCTTAGTACTAAGAATAATAACAGTTCTCTTAAATAATTGAAAAAGCCATTGGAAATTTCCTGTCATTAAAAATCCTTTTACCCATTGCCATATCAGCCAGCAACTTTCCCGGGCTCTTAAAAGAACATATTGTCAAAATTCATTTAACTGAAACTACTTGATAACAATCTGTTTATCTCCTCACATTAATAGAAGAATGGTCATTTTAATTTGATGATTAACATAAATTAGGTTGGATTCTTCAGCTGGGAATTTGAAAGTAATTTATTTTGGAACCAGCAGGAAATTACATAAGTCTTCATTTGTGTCTTACTCTCTGAGGCACATGTGGAACAGGTATCCAGGTTATTCCAAGTAAAAATTTGTTAGTTATGACCATCTTCTTTTTTTGCCCTTAGATTTTTGTTTGGTCGTTGTTTGGGGTTTTTTTTACAGTACTTCTTATTCACAAATTCTCTACTACAGATTCATTTATACTGCTAAAAATTTATTAAATTCAGGTTTTTGAAGGGAGGATTTATTATCAAGAATAAACCTCTGGCTGTATTAACACATTGTATCGTGCATTAAACCTCAGGGTGCATCATTTTCCTTGGAAGGGTTTTGACAAACGCTTGAAGTGACTCAGTTGAAACATCTCAAAGAGCATCCAGCTTTTCTCCTCTCTCCCACCCTTTCTCAGGTGACATCAGTGCGTGAATGCAAACCCCAAAACCACTTGTGATCCTGTAAGCACCGAGCTGTCAGCCAAGCGTGGCACAGAGCACACAGACCATACATGGCACTCGGAGCAGAGTTTAAAAATACTGCCTGGATAACAGTTCAGGGGGAATTGGTGGAAATTTAATAAGAAAAAAAAAAAAAAAAAAGAACTGTGTGTCTTTACCACAGGTTTTTGAATAAAAATGAAGTATGACAAGTCCAAATTCAAACCATATGAAAGGAGCACTCTATCTACCACGCTGTTCTCCACCAGAGATTCATGCTAATTCAATAACAATACCTTGCTTCCTTCTCACCAGCCAGCACCAAACAGCTCCATCCATCTGGAAGCTATTTCCCAGACCTTGATAAATTGCCCTAAATCTGCCCTCTCAGCATTTGTTTTTCCTTGTTTGATGTAGATTTTCAAAAAATCCTGTGTGGAAGAGTGCATCAATAAAGTGAAAAACCCACCCATTTTTTTAAAAATGTGAACTGATGGCTTTATAATGTTCCCTGGGCAGGCACAGACATTACAGACAGCTCTCTGGGGTTCCTGTGCTCGTGCCAGCCTCCAGATAAAACCAGTGGGCCAGCCAGCAGAAAGCCACCTAAGTTACCAGGTGCCAAAGTGGTGCCTGATGGATCAGGACGTTCTATGAGTTAACTGCAGTCTCAAAGTCCTGGAGTCTGATTTTGCTCTCACACTGATGATGACTCCAAGTCTTACTATTCATGCTCACAAAAAATGTTTTTTTGCTGTTGAGTGTATACCTTTTATGGGGCTTTTAGCAATGTGTAGGGCTGCCCTTGGTGGTCTGAGTAAATTTAAAAGTGAGGTAAGTCATGGACCACCTGAGCTGTGAGGCCAGAGGGCCTGAGTGGTGTTTGCCAAGGACAGAAATAGAGGTTGCTCACTTAGGAATGGGCAAGGCTGTGCTGATAACAATCCTTGCTGCTGCTCTTTCCTTAAAATGGGTGATGAATGTGTTTGCTGCAGTTCAGCCATGGTTGAAACAGCGCTGATGTGGTTGCTCTTTGGGGAGAAATCCCCAAAGAGTGGGAGCTGGTGGGAAAGTGCCACCTCCAGCTACTGGCAGGGTCACAAGCAGGAGCTCCAGGGTGCCACCAGTGCTGGCAGGAGGTGGCTCTTCATGTCATGAAACTCGTGTTTTCATATTAAACACAGGCATAGGTGTAATTATCCTGCAGGTTGGCTTTTTTTACTCTTCATAGCATTCTTTGAATGCCTATTTAAATAATGTGTGTGATTTAGATTGTCAAGTGTGATTGCAAGAAGAGAAATGGAGCTTTCTTCTGCTGGAAGTGCTGCTGGCCACCTGCAGAGCCAGAGTGTGTGAGTGCAGCTGGGGGCTGGTCAGGAGATAATGGGACTGTACCAATCCATTTGTCCTGCGGAGTGTGTGCATTTTAAGTATTCCCATTGATATTGCAAAGTTGAGTCTGTTTCTGTTAGAATTCAAGAGAATAGTCAAACTTGCAGTCAATAAGCCATTGAGAAAGGATTCTGTTGAATAGCTGTAGTAAAAACTAAGGGAAAGTGAAACCAACACTCTGTGTCATTGCTGTGTTCTGATAATGCCCTTTTGGATTTTTTTGGCTGATTTTTGTGTCTTTTATACTTTTTTTTGTTTTCTTAAAACCAAGGTAAAATCAAATGATGATAATAATTTCATTCTTTCAAACAGAATTATTTGTAGCAGTGAGGAAATACTTCAAAATATCTATTTGTTTTATCAGAAATGAAAGAACATTGCCCACGCAGAACAGGAAAGGCAGTGTTTGCCTACAGGCTCTCTGATTGCTCAGGTGAAGGAGCCAGAGCTGCTGGGATGTAGGACATTTGTCAGCTCTGGGTACTGCTGTTCCTGAGAGCTGTCTGAAAGGAAAGGTGAAGATATCCCACCCTTGAGGCACCAGTTGCTGCTGTGTGCCTGTGGTAGAGTTGCTCTGTAAGTTCTGTCCACATCTCTGCACCTCCCTGATGAGTTCAGCCAGTGTCCTGCCTTCTCCAGCAGCACTGCGCTGTCTTGAGGGCTCAGCCAATCTCACCAATCATCCAGAATGACAGATACAATTGGAGAAATCCTGGGTAAAGCTCTTGGGCTTTGGAGAGACGGCTTTCTTTGCAGCCAGACTCTTGTGGGAGGCATTGTAGTGAAGCCAGAATGATATTTAGTGAGGAAGCTGGCTCCAGAGTTCTGCTAGGAACTTGGCTCTTCCCCCTCTCCACCCCTTAGGCCAGGTTTTCATCCCTGAAGACAAGGGTAGAAGTGTAGAAGTGGAGGGTCTCGGAGCAGAATGTCTCTGGGAGATGCAGGATCCACTGCATCCCATGTTGTGCACAGATACAGGCAATGTGCCCGCTCCTGAGTGGGTCAGAGCAGCAGAGCAGAAGCTGTGCCTGCTGAGCACAGGTTGTGTCAGTACTGAGTGGGTACAAGCTGTGCCACTGGCAGGGACTCGGGGCTGCACTGCCTCCGTCCTTCACTCCTGAGGGTACAGGTGCCCTTGCCCTTGCTTGGAGAAGGGGCAGATAATCTGCCTGTGTCCTACAAAAATGAGTAAAGGAGTGTTCATCACACAACTAAGTGTGGCTGTGATGGTGTTTGCTCACCCACGGGTGCTCAGGGCAGCTCTCACAGCTTAAGGGTGAGACAGTGAGTTCACTGCAATGGGGCAGTCTCTCAGTGGTGCTGCTTTGTGTGGGGCTGTGTGGGTGTTGTGTGGGACCCTGCTTTGTTAGGCTGACACCATGTGAAAATGGAGCTCCGTGCTGTTGTTTCTTTGGATCTGTTAACATATGCATGGAAGTCCCCACGGCACACAAATAAATCCCTAGGTTGGAATTGCAAAGGGAGAAGAAATTGGAAGGAACTATTTACCCAGCCTGTCTTCATCCACATGAGCCAGGAGAGCAAACGCCTCTGCCTTGGCCCCTTTCCTCTCCCAGTGTCAGGGTCGGGGGGACAGGCAGTGGAATGTCAGCTCAATGCCAAGTTTTCATATGGAGATATCAGTGCAGCAAAATACTGTTTGTGTGAGGTGGTTCTGCCTTGAACTTCCATTCTAATAAATTCTCCTGGAGTGCGTGTTTATGTGATCTGGGGTGTTTTATTTTTGTTTGGTAGTTTTAACCATACTGAAGAAACTTATTAATGAATGTTGAAGAAGCATTTTCTACTTGTAGTAAAATAAAAGAGAAAGCCTTTAGGGATGCGAGGTAATGGGTGGCCACATAAAATGAGTAGACCTATATTTATGTGTGGATTTTTAAGGCAAACACCAGTGTCAGCAGTAGGTGGTTATAATTTCATAGAATGCTCCTAGGGCAGAAAAAAACTGCAGAAATCACAAGATTTTCCTGTGCATGCTTATTCTGTAAAACTTACCACGCATCAGTCAGACTTGTTTTAATTTCTTTTTGCCCTTTTCTGTTTTAGTAGGTCTAAAGAAAATGGAGATTTACATGTAGGAGAGCATAGAAATGAAAGGCTTAGGGAGGGATTACCACCCCGGTTGCTGCTGAAGGTGTCGAGGCATGAACACACCCACCACAGACCCTGTAAAAACAGACTCACTGCTGTGGCAGGCCCTAATGAGGGCTCTTAACCACAAAGCCAGCTCTGAAGAGGTATTTCCATTTTTAGTGAGACCAACAAGAAGGCAGATGTTGAGCAGCTTCAGGCGTGTGCTGTGTCTGTGCATCAGAGGTGGCTGAGCCCTTCAGGTGAACGGTGAGCGGTACCCACAGGTGGGCACTGCCACGTTCCTTCTGTTGCCAGTGTGGATTATTCCCCCTCACTTTGCTTTTACTACTGTTGTTCTAGTCTAGCTCTAAATGCTTGGGGTGACCTGTCTCACACTCCTTCTTTTCCCAGGGTGAAGAAGAAGTTTTTATTGGCATTTAGTCTGAAATTCAGGCTCGTCTTCTTATGTTTGACTGGTCCTATTACACGAAACAATATTTTTTTTTCTTTCTCTGTGGTCTCCCCATCTTTCAGGTGGTTGCTGGTTGCTGTAACTCTGCTTAATCAAGTTCTGTTTAACCAGCTCTTAATTTTCTGCATCCCACCATTTCTGTGTGATTGAACTGGTTGACGTAGTTGGCCACGGCTCAAAATCTTTATTGTTAGATTTCCTTGTGACTGTCTGTCATCTGTCATCCTGGAGGCTTTCTTGGCACTGCCTCTACTTGATGATATGGCTTTTGGGTCTCTTTTGTTGTCCAAGAAGGTGAACAGACATTGTCCCTAGGAGCCTGATTGCCTTATTTTTCCCTTTCTCTTGAGGATGATGGAATTGGTGAAGCTGCTATAAGCAGGCTAAGATGAAGAGAAATTTTTATCACGTGAGAGTAAACCCTCTCCTGTTAATAGGAATGATCGAATGCAGGATTAGCTTGAGAATTAGTAGGTGAGTATGTAGGGGTACTTGTCCCAAAATTCTCTGAACGGCCAGGCTCCAGCTCTGAGCTGGTGCAGGGCAGACCCCTCACCCCAAGGGTCCCCTCCTCATGCTGCTGAGCACCTCTGAAATAAATACTGTGCTCTTGCTCATTATCATAGTGGGCATGTCTTTAGCATTTCTTCGGTAGTCTGAACAGTCCATGTGCATGTTTGACTGTGGAATCACTGCTGCCTGCCTGGGGTACCTGTCAGTTCAGCCTGCTATCAGATTGGTGCCAGAAAGGATTGCTGGTATCTCTGAGCTGGAAGCCTTGTAGGGGAGACTTTGCAGAGCTTCCACGAGCAGAACAGATCGTACTGGCATTTCTGCTGATATAAGTGTATTTCAGGGTGAGACCCTTTATCAACACAGAACTGTTGCAAACCAAAAGCCTGAATCCTTAACAGGCAGGGATACACCAGCAGAAGGTTTTTCAAAGGGACTGTGACTCCTCCAGCATCTTTAACTCTATTTATATCAGAAACGTAGTGAGTTCTTTAGAGAAATTTTTAAATCACATAAGCCCTGCCTCATGTTAGATTTCATTGGGTTGCTGCTTGTAATGTGTCCCTCCTCTCCATGCAGGCTGCATTCAGTACCTCAAATGTTAGGCTTAGTTAACTTAAAATACAACAATTATATTTCATTTTATTTTATTTCATAAATCTTATTGATAGTATTTTTGTTTTCTGTACAAATGTCCAGTCTTTATCACTTTCCCCATCGAGTTCATATTAAAAAAGAGGCACTGAAAGGGAAAGTTTTATCACTGCAGTATTTATTTTAGAATAAATAGGCCCTGAAAGTGCTAAAACCACTGTTCTCAATCATGGCTATTGGTTTAATTAGCGGCTACAGATAAAATACTCAGTGTTGGTTTTACATCCAATATATTCAGTTGGACTTTTTGTATAGAGCCAACCCTGGGCAAAATTATATTTTTAGTGTCCCTAATTTTCTTCTGTGTCTCCCAAAACATTCACAGAGTGGTCTGCATCAGCCAGCTGTAACCTTGGAAGCTCTAGAGCATCTGCCCCATCCAGTTTGGCACCTCCAGCCCCAGTTCAGACACGTGCCATGTGAATTGACTCCGTGATGGATTAATGACATCTCTGTCATTGACTAAAAGCCCAAAAGACCATTGAAACCCAAAGTGCTTATGTAAGGAGAGGTTTAGAAGGGCAATCAAGATTTATGTGGTAATGAATATAATTACAAAATAAACCTCAGATGTCCACAGAGAATTAAATTCCATACTCATAGGAGAAGATCCAGGGTTTTTAAAAAATAATATGATGAATCCTTGCACTTTGACTTTGACAGGCATATTCCTGATTACTAGCTACAGAGGTAATGGAAGGTGTATTATACCCTGGAGGATCATAAATCTTTCTGATTTAAATAAAATGAGGCCTAAGAGAGCAGAGTTTGCCTAATTTACTATAAATTGACAATTGTGATTTATTAACAAGGACAAGGAAGTCACTAAGAAGTGCTGCTGCCATGGCCAATTATTGTTTAATCAGATGCCAGTGGACCTAGACTGGCATAGGAGGTAACTGTACAATGCTGGAGATGGTGGGGTATGAATTTTGTCTGTATTTTTGCTTCAGACAGTAACACTCTGAAGGTTTGCAGAGGGAGCTAAATCTGCCAAGTGGTGGGAGGGGCAGCACAAGAACAATATCACTGTATCTTCTTTTCATACCTACTTTCTGTGCCATTTAGCAAACAGGATCTCTCATGATGCTTGTTTGTTGTTTTGATGTCTCAGTGTAAGTAACAGCTGTATAAACAATGATGCTGAATTAAAAAAAAATAAAAATCAGATTATTCTAGGTAAATTCAGATTTATTTTTTAAACTTCCTTCCCAAACCAGAAGTGGAAGAAATGAATTAATTTTTCATGTTAAATGATTTTGATTTTAAACAGCAATCCTCGAAGGTGTATATTTATTACCCCTTTGGGATGGGTGACTGAAGAGAAAGAGTTAATTCATCCCCAGTGTGGGTGCCCTAACCCAGAGGCACCCGAGGTGTGGCTGTCTGTGTTCTGAAGAAGGAGTCACAGATTTTTGTGAACAACAGATGATCAAACTCCTTCAACTTCCACCTGGCAATGTAAAAGCAATCTGATCCAAAATTACTGTGATATTATCCAAGCCTTGCCAAATAATTTGTATATATGCCTAAGCAGATGGGGCTAATGTACACCTCGCCAGCTCTTTGAGTTGTTTGACCTTGCCAGTGAGCTACATCTTTTCCAGATTGAGCCTTAGCCATTATGTCTGTGGCAAGATAGAGCATAAACAAGGAAACTGTCACCTGGACTTAGTGAAGAGCTTCAGACTACTGTAGATGGATATCAGGGTGTCAGCTGTCTACATGTATCAATATCAGTGCAATCAGGAAAACAGTTTCAAATGGCTCCTTTGGTAAAATATCTGTAATTCCAAATGCTGTATTTTTTAGCTCTTCCTGCAAAAGAATTGAAGTTCATTTTATATTTCACAATGATTTTCATTCTTCACTGGGTGTGCAACATCTCTGACTATTTGATGGCTGTGTTCCCCTCCCAAAGCTGTGTAGCTGTGTTTGCTGTGGTGTCCATCAAGTCCTTCAGTTAGCTCTACATGGCATGCTAGCTCTCATAATTTGCTTTAAGATTTCTGGTACCTGTAAAACTTCTTCTCATCATCCCACTATAGTAAATACTGTGTTTCTTTGCTTTGAAAGGCTCTGAAATACACACTTGTGACTAGAACTCGAGCGAATTTTTCCTAACAAACTTGCAGCTTAGTGTATTGCTTGTGAGACTGAATTCATAGCATCGAGTTTCCTTGGTCAAGTATGAAAATTCCTCTTGTTTTTATTTTATATTTATGGCTGCCAAATGTACTCATTACAGAGGAAACTGCTGAATGCCTCATTCTTATTTCCTACCATAATTGTCTACTGGAGTTGAAGTCTGTGTGATAAAGCTTTGTTCTTGAGACATCTCATTCCCTTCCTGGCGTGGAAAATTTCAATTTACTCTCCAATTCTGACTATTTTTGACAGAGGCATAAAGGTTTCAAATGGTGAAAGAAGACACTGGTAAAAATCAAGAAGACACTGGTAAAAATGCCATTAAATAAAAATTAGCATCACTTTATACCTTACTGGATAGCTGTACCGCATGACTTCAGGAAAACCTTTGATCACAGCTCTCACTTTACTAAGCATGGAAGAAGTAAAACTCAAAAAAAAAAATTAAAAAAAAAAATCCATTCAAAAGTTCACATTGCATTCTTTTTCTGTGCTGAGCATCCGTGTATTCTCTATTATTTCTGGGATTTTCCCCCCTCTCGTCTCCTCTCATCCCATCTCATCCTTTTATATGAAGCATCAGGAATCATGACTTGTTTACACACTGTGTTTAGCCCTTCGCTCTGCTGTGGGACCTGTGCAGCTCTAATAAATGAGCAGGTCCCACTGGCATATGCAGATGTGTTTGTACCACCCAAATGTGTGTATCTGTGTACACCAGAATGGTTCAGAGGACTGATAAAATCCTTGCCAAGCTCTGCACAGGGGCTGCAACTCTCCATTTATTCTCATCTCACAAGATTAGGAGGTTAAAGTTTTAAAGCTGGCAGATACTTGTGAGTTTGAGTAACATCCCTGAATATACTCCTGCAACACATGGTACTTCTCAGTTATCTTTCTGTGAATTTTCCAGCCTATCACGAAGTGGAAGATTTACTAAACTTTTTCCCTTACTGTAGTGATTGCTTATTAACTTCTGACCAGAACACCCATAAGACAAGGGGTTTAATGTTTGTGAGACAGAGGGTTGGATGTGGATGCATTACTCCCACTATTAGGAATGTAAAGGACAGAGTGTGCAGTGCAGTATCTTTGTAGCTGGTAATTTTGTCTGTTTCTCCTAAAAGCTTTAGCTTTATTTAGACCTTGATAATTAACTTGTTTATGAAAATGTCCTAGTTCTTACTTTAAAGTCTCTATCAACTATATTTGCTTTCATCTAGCATTTTTACTAAACACATGAACATTACCATCTGTTCTCCACATACATCATCTAAATAAAATTTATTACGAGCACATTGTATGTTGTTAACAACTCGAATAAACTTTGGTATTTCTTTTGTACAGCTCATTTTTCCAGCATGCTGGGAAACACTGTAGTCATTGAACAAGGCTGTAATTAGCTGGAAAGAGGTGTCCCTTTTCACAAACCGTTGAAGCTGGACAGACTTCTGCCTGTCTGCAGGTGTCTTCCTCACTGCCTGGATCATGTTCCTCCTGCAGTCAGCAGTGATGGTTTGGTACACCAGGAGGTTTCTGCTGCCTCTGAACTGTGCCCACTGCTGTCAGGAATGGGGGAAGGATCACGTTAAGATGGACAGAGTTCAAATCTCTACCATGTGGATGTGAATGAAGCTCCCAGGCTCCACAGACAATCCTAATTCATGAAAATTAATTGAGAAAAACAAAATCATTGCAGTGGTTGAAGCAGCGTCAAAGCAAATGATAATACAGCTTTTTTATTATCCCTTGTTCTTCCTGCTGAGGTCCTTATTAGTTTTTTGCTGCTTATTCTTGGGTGTTTTACTGATGGTGGTGAACATTCCCAGTACTGGATGCTTGTAAAGGCTGGAACTTGGCACAGCAGTGCAGAGGAACAGCTTGTAGATACACTAATGCTCAGTACGGGGAATTTCAAACAAAGAACTGACACCTTCTAAGCATGGTGGATAGTTCTGTTCATTCACTGAAATACGGAACTGGAACAGCCCAGAGAAAGTCTGGAGCAGCTGAGGTACTTCAGCTTTAAAAAGACAGCTGGACTCTGAACATACATGTCTTCTAATAAGTTGCAGAAATTTCCTGTTTCAGCACCTAAAGCTTTCCTTTCCTACAGAAAATGAAAGAAAAATATATAAAAGTGTTTTGGATCTGATGCCTTCCTATCAGACTAGACAAAAATTTATTGCATCCTAAAAAAGCTCCAGAAGTAAAATATTGCACACAGAGGGACCTTCATCCTCTTTCTGTGAATTGCTGAGACAGTCCTCTCTTCTTGCCTGTCCTTGAAACAAAGCCTGCACCTCTTTTTCTTGTTCAGACTTCATTAAAAGGCTCTTTAGTCTTGAAGCAAATAGACAATATCCTCCTTTGTAACAATAGTTATTTCCAAGCAATGTAATTCAAGGAGTATTTCCCAACTCACAGATAAATTAATTTTAGTGATGCTTGACAGCAATTCCATTTTTCCAGTAAGAACAGTCTTACTGTAAATTGAGACTAGAGAATTGCATTATTCATTTGAAAGATGTTTCTAGAATGTCTTTAGGCTCTTCTGGGTAGTGACAGTCTCGTACTGAAATAAAATGGCCTTGCTTTGCTGTAGATTTATTAGTACCACTGTTTTTTGCAGCTTCTCTCCTTTCAGAATTCTTTGTTTATCATAGTCTGCTGTGTAAGGGAAGTTGTACTTATTTTGTGGGATCACAATGTGCTGTTGATAAAGTCAACTCAGAGCAGATAATCCTCAGAGAGGGATTAAGTGTTGTTTGCCCATTTATTACAATGAGTAAACCAAGTCAGAGGGGCTCTAATTTTCCTAAAGCCTCATAGCAACTTAGTGTTGCAATGGAGTCTGCTTCAGCAGCAGACACTGATGGGTTTCCATGCTGCCTGAGGCCCAAGAAGCCAGTAATTCAGCCATGTTCTGTACAGAAATGAGAGCTGAGTCTGTCATACGAAATTTCATGTGCCAGTGAGAGACACTGAAAGGGCCTTGCTCACATTTCAACATTTATCTTCATTAAATTTTTACAAGAACATTCAAATTAATCTGAGTAATTATGGTAGACGTGATGGGACTGTTTTATATGGTGTTCAACTGTGACAAAAACCTTCAGAAAAACAAATGCTTGGCTGCAAAGGGATTAATATTTTAGTGATACAGGGATGAAGAATTCATATGGAACAGAAGTATCTGCTGTTAGAGACAGGGACATGGGAAGAGCATAAAACCCAGCATCTTCCAGCTACACCACAGAAACGTGGTAAAGACCCCGGATTCACAGGACAGATGGACAAAAGAGGGGCAGTGCTGGAGAAGGTGGGAGCAGGTCGGCGTGGAGGCTGCATGGCTCGCATCCGCACAGCGCTGCGGGGCCACATGGTGCCAAAATAAAACCTGCAGGAGCTTCCCTCGGTGCCTTCCCAATTCTTCCCTGAGACATTTGGGGACTCGGCATTTCAAATGGAGAAGAACAGGCTGTTTGGCAAAGGCAGCACGGATGAAGCACAAAGCCTCCATGCCAGGGCTTGGGTGAGGTCCTCACGTGCTGCCTGCACTGCTGTGCTGGGGAGGAACTCACAGCAAGGCAGGGGGGGCAGCCAGGGCTTTGTGTTGTTCTTTGGAAACGTTTCCCTTTTGGTTCAGCTGTGGAAAAGGCTGTCCCTCTTTCCTTGTATCTGTGGAAATGTTAAAATGCAAGGCTGCTTCCCCTCGCCCTGGGGAACGCTGGAGACTGAGCCTCAGGAAATACAGCCTTGTTAACAAAGCTCCTCTGTGGTGCTGGATGAAAGTATAGTGTAACATCTAAAGTGTAATGTGTGTGTTGCTGAATGGAGGGGCTGAGGCCAAGAGTAGGAGGTTCAATAAGGTGAAGTGCTGAGTCCTGCACTCAGGTCATGGCAATTCCCTGTAGTGCTACAGGCTGGGAAAAGTGGCTGGAAAGATACCTGGGGGAAATGACCTGAGGGTGCTGGTTGACAGTGGCTGAAAACGAGCCCAGGGATGTCCAGGTGGGCAAGAAGGCCAATGGCACCTGGCCTGTACCAGGAATAGTGTGGCAGCAGGACCAGGGCAGTGTGACTGTCCCTCTGTGCTGGCACTGCTGAGGAACCTCAAATCCTGGGGTCAGCTCTGCCCCCTCACTGCAAGGAGGACACTGAGGTGATGGAAAATGTCCTGAGAAGGGCAATGGAGCTGGGCAAGGTTCTGGAGAGCCAGGCAAATGAGGAGTGGCTGAGCGAGCTGGGAGGGCTCAGGCTGGAGAAAAGGAGGCTCAGGGGGGACCTTCTGGCTCTGCAAGTCCCTGACAGGAGAGGGAGCCAGGGAGGGATTGGGCTCTGCTCCCAGAGAATAGGGACAGGAGCAGAGGGAACAGCCTCAGGCTGTGCCAGGGGAGGGTCAGCTTGGACATGGGGAGGAATTTCCTCACTGAAAGGGTGGTCAGGTGTTGGGAGGGGCTGCCCAGAGAGGTGGTGGAGTCCCCATCCCTGGATGTGTCCGAGGAATGACTGGACGTGGCACTCAGTGCTCTGGTCTAGTTGACAAGGTGGGGATTGGTCACAGGTTGGGGTCAGTGATCCTGGAGATCTTTCCCAACCTAAATGATTCTGACTTCACAACCTCCGGTGGTAAAAACATCACAGAAGCTCATACTTTGGAAGAAGTATTCTCCTTTATCTGTATTATCTTCCAACACCAGTAAGTGCCCTTCTACTGCTGAGGGATTTAGTGAGACAAGTTGTGCATTCACCAGCTGTATGATTCTGGAAACCTCAATCATAGCACCCTCTTCAGTTTTCTTTTCTCCAGACTAAAGAGTTCCAGTCTTTATAGTATTTTCTTCTAAAGTCATCTCCATCTCCTTGAACATTTGATAGTCCTTTTCTAACCTCTCTGTATTCATTCTGAGGCAACCAGATCATGGTCAGGTGTCTGCCAAGTGCAGTGTTAGGCTCCTCAAGGTTCATTCTTAATTCTAATGTAACAGCATACCTTAAGTGAGAACAAAGAAAGTCTCAAAACTAGGTGAAAAATCAACTAGCAGCTTCAACCCATGTGGCTGAAGCATCGAATGCTTCATTTTGATAACTGAGACATCAGAAAGAACAATACTACAGAAACTGAATGTGCCCTGCTCCAGTGCATCACACCGGGCATGTAAAGTCTGAAAAGGGTTGTCAATTCAGCTGTTGTAAACTGTGCTGGTTTTAAAGGTAAACCAGCAGGAGAAATGGACCCACCATAAGAGAGTTTATAAGTCAGAGTTACAATTTAATGAAAAAATATTACAATAAATATACTGACACAAA